>JAAAKG020136096.1:0-13313 GCA_010014905.2 Druon quercuslanigerum | reverse complement strand
TATTTCTTTCAAATTCTTTCTGGTTTATTTTTGACAATTTGGAAAATCTTTTGTAAAAACTTCGCAGTGTTTTTCAAAATGATTTGATTTTTTCCCAAAATTCTGAAAACAATTAATTTCAACAGAAAAAAATTTTCCTAAGATTTCTGGGAAATATTTTTACAATTTTTTATTTTGAAAAATTAATTCTTTGAGAATTTTGAACAACATTTGGATCCATTTCGAGAATTGTAAAAAAGAATCCGAAAGGTTCTGAGGCAATTTCTAATTACTACTTTAAATTGTCTGGAGTACGGCCTCCGATCCTACGGAGAGGATTGAGATGACTCGGTTACGCTCTTCTTAAATACGGCCTCTGATCCGACGGGGAGGATCGAGATGACTCGGTTACGCTCTTTTAAAGTAGAGCCTGCGATCCTACGGGGAGGATCGAGATGACTCGGTTACGGTCTTCTAAAGTACAGCCTCCGATCCTACGGAGAGGATCGAGAGGAACTTGCTGACGCTCTTCTAAAATACGGCCTCCGACCCTACGGAGAGGATCGAGAGGAACTCGGTTACGCTCTTCTAAAGTACGGTCTCCGATCCTACGAAGATCTTCGAGAGGAACTCGGTTACGCTTTTCTAAAGTGCAGCCTCCGATCCTACGGAGATGATCGAGAAAACCTGCCCCTTTGCTCTATTACGCCTGGAAGAGGTTGCGGCGGGCGATGTCACGCCTAGTGACGTCGGGTCATCTAGGGTGTCCGCCGGCAGATCCTGCCTTATTCGGGCGCTCGTCTACTACGGACCTGAGAAGAACCTACCCGTGGATGGAAGATCAGGGAGATCGCCTTACGCCCCTCAGGTGTCCCGTGGAAGGTGACAGTTCCCTCGTTTGGTTGCTTCACGAGCGCATAGTCCCTTGAAATCTCTTCCTCTTCTTGATCGGGAGAATCTGGTGGCAGATGACAAATACGAAGGTACTCTGGTTGTAGCTCCTTCTCGTGGGCTTTGACATATTTGTCTCCTTTGTCAACGCGATAAATCTCCTAGTTGAGGATGCCCTTTATAACATAAGGACCTTGCCAGCGGATTGCAAGCCCGGCGTAGAACTTCTTCTCCTTGTCGGAAAGGTGGTGGGCTCGGGTCCTTACCCGGTATCCGATTTGGCATCGTGGTTCCGTCTCGGGGAGAGTTGGGTAGCCGACCCAACGGGTATATACGTCGGTGACGACGAATAAACATTTCTTTCCCTCGCGAGGACCGAGGGTAGGGCCCCATTAAGTCTACCGCCACTGTGTCCCATGGTTCCCGTGGTTGGCGGGGCCTTTGTGGTGGTTGCTGGATAGTCCTGAAAGGCTTACAGGAACTGCATATGTCATAGGTCCGAACATACTCTTTCACTTGCAGTAGCATCCCTTTCCAACAGAAATCTTCCTGGATAGGTCTCCTCTGCTAGGCTGGAGAATATAAAAGCCATCGATCGTCAGTTAATCGATGGAAACCTGTATCGGTCAGTTTGTACCGCAGTAGGTACACTCGTTCCGTCTAAGTTGGTCGTGATTTCTGTTCAATTTTTAGCCATCGAGTTACCTTCTCCGCAACGTTGGGTTCCTTCTGTTGGGCGTGGCCGATCTCTGAAAAGAGGTTATCGCTTCCCACTTGTGCCAACAAGGGTCCATCGATGGGTTCTGGCTGAGAAAGCTGTGGAGGTCGGGCGGCCTCGCCCTCCTCGGGGTCCACCGGAGGTCCTCTGGTTGGTTGGGGTGATAGGGCTCGGGAGAGCTCACTGCCCCGAATCGTCCGGTGCTGCAGATTGAAGTGGAATATTTAAAGGAAGCTGTTCCAGGTTCCAAATTTCGTTTTGGTGTCCTTGGCCGGAAATGTTTGATAGCCCAGACCAAGGCGTGCCACTTGCGCTGGCGTCACTTAGTACCTGGACCGCGCCTTCGGGACTTAGCTGGTACAACACTGGTCCCATTCTGGCGGTGCTAAGGTCCGTTTGCAAGTAGAGGGCCCACTAGGAGTTTGGCCTGGCCAAACGCAAATCTGCGCTGAATAGCGTTATGATGGGTTGCGTAGCCTCCTCGGCCTCATGCGTCCGTCGCCACCTCGTACTTGTCTTTAAGAGATTAGTAAGGGGGGCGGCCACCGCCGAGAAGTTCGGTACGTTCTCCCGAATCCAGTTGCAGATTCCAAGAAACTGCTGAAGCCATGGACGTCCTTGTTGAGGAGCAGCTTGAAGTATTGCCTGCACATGTTCTTTATGAAGTTGGTATTGTTGGGAGGAAAGAAGATGACTCAAATATCGTAATTCCGTTTGGCCAAAATGACACTTTTCTATGGAGCAAGTGAATTTATTTATTTCTGGTCGCTCAGGGACCAGATTTAAATGGAGATCTTCCTGACAGTTTTTTGAATAGACAATTATATCGTCTAAATAAACCATGGCGAATGTTTGTCTCATCAAGCACTAGAAGTTTATGGGTGAGTTGGGGTGCAGTGGCACTTGCTAACATCCGGAGCGTAGGTTCAACGTCGAAAACACGCTGGCGTTTCCCAGCTCCTTTACTGAATCCTGAATCCGGGGTAATGTGTCGGTGGCATCTTCCGGTATGGAGTTGAGATTTCGGTAGTCAGCGCAATATCGGAACTACCCGTCCTTTTTCTTTACCAGTACAATGGGGGAGCAGTAGAGTGAGTGACAAGGCTCAATCACCCCGTCCGCTAGTATCTCCTGGACCTGTTCGAGGATGATTGCTCTCTTTTGTTCTGAACAAGGTTAGGGCCTCAGATGAAATGTCGATCGTTCTTCACGTGGATTACAGGCTGAGCTGATTGGGTTTGAGTCAGCTTTTCCTGAGGGTTCAAAGTGCTGCAGAAGCAGCGCACGATGTCCTCGAACTCTGCCTTCCACTTCTTCGGAAAGTTATTTTCGTGTTTGCGATCCAAAGATACAGCGCGTTGATCGCAGAGGACCGCGTTGGTTAGATAAAGAATTTATCTCGTTTCTTTTCCCGCGTAGAGCCTTCCTGCGGGAATATCGATGAGGACCTTTTGGTCGTAAATCCAGGATAGTCCTAGAATTAGAGGTTCCCGCAGCTCGTTGCTCACTCAGGAAGGTAATTGGGTCACGTGGCCTCCAAGGTCCACGGTGAGAGTCACCTTTTCCTAAGCCATCAAGTTTGTACCTGGGGTGGTTAGGTTGAGCTCCTGCGGATTATGGACCATCGTAGCCCTCTGGTTTTTGGTGAGGACATCCAGATGGAGAAAATTTTCCGTGTCTGCGGTATCCAGCAGTCCCACGATGTCGCTTCCGTTGATGACACCTCTGACCGGTGGTAAGCGGAGATATTCCGATGAAGTTTGCAACAAGCTTACTACTGAGACCCGGAGGCGGTGGGGGTTGGTGGTTACACCGCCCGTCTCCAGTTTTCCGAGTTAGAAGCTTTCTGCGCATTGCGTTCGGCCATTTTTTTCTGCTAAACTTCGCAGTCTCTATGCAAGTGGTATCCCGGATAATGCCATCATTTAGCATTGGCACCGGGGTTATTTCCTGAGGACTCCTCCTTTGCTGTTGTATTTCGGTCTTTCTTCCGAGGGGCGTCCCAAGGTTCGGCGGATCCACCTGTCCACCTCCCCATTTCCTTTTGAGCCACTTGCTCCGTGGGGGGGGGGGGCACTTTTGCTGCTGTGTTTCGCTTAAGCTCGGCGAAGATCCGGCGACGTAGTTCGGTGCGGCATTTATTTTGGATGGGTTTCCGAGAGGGTCGGTCAGTCTAAACTATGGAGGAAAAAAAAAGAAACAAAACGGAAAATGTCAGTGTCATGCTCCTATCCTACGAGAGAATCGTGAGTAAAAAAAAGGGACCCGGAAGTGGTTAAAATGTTTTAAACTGCGATCCTGCAGAGAGAATCGTCGACGAGGGGGTTTTCTTTTCGGAAGACATTAATTTAACGCCTCTCCGATCCTACAGGAGAATCGTGAGAGGAGAGCCCGGAAATAATTAATCAAGATTAAGCTGCGATCCTGCAGAAAGAATCGTCAGCGAGGGGATTTTGTTTTGAAGCAATTAATTTTAAACTTCTCCGATCCTGCAGGAGAATCGTTCGATTAAAAATTTGTTATATTTTTAAGGCCATTTAAATGTGCGTGAAAAACTCAATATTATGTACCTGTACACCTTTGAATATTATTTAAAATAAAAAGAAACAATAATTTATCCACTGTGAAATGCCAAATAGACTCTAATGGTCTTCCTACTTTCTACTTTATTTAAATATCAGAGTTTTTTAATTGTGTCCATAACCCATAAAAACACCGGGATGTTGTTCAAATTTTATCGTTAGATTCTTGGCTTTTTGTTTACTTTTCACGAATTTCATAGGTACACTACAATATAATATTTTTCAATTTTAAAATATATTTGAAATAGATTTATTAATCAAATAAAAGATTTTGATACACTTTTATCTAAAATAAACTCTTTTAAAAAGAGAGAATGAATCTTTTTTAATTGGAACATACTTAGAAATAAAATAATTCCAAGTTTTTATCCTAGTTTAAAAGCTGTCAAATTAAAAGTACTTTTTTCAAATTAATACTTTAGTTGGAACTATTTAATGTTTTTTGTTTACCTTAAAGTTAATTATTTGATTTTTTGAGTTTGGTTTTGGCTTTTAACCTCTCTTTGGTCATCTTTTGCATTCATCCTAGCACTAATGAACTTAATAATCAATTAACAACTATTAATTATTATTAATTACTAATAATAATACCCATTAGAATATTGGTGATTAATTTAGATAATAACTGGTGATTCATGTATATTAATTATACTAATAATTAGATCAAATGCGCCTGACTGGAATGCATATAATACAGCTTGCTGTTCTTCTGAAAGTCATCGAACTTTCCAAATGTGAGCATTCTCCGAAAAATTTATCATACGTCAACTTTCCCTGTCGTAAAATGTCTTTAAAATTCTGTTATAACACGTGAGTTCTTGAAGTTGGATTTAAAGTTTATATTCTTTCCTGTTTTATAATTTATCATCGTTTCATTTAATTTAATTCTTAAATATACTAATATTATTTTTAGCCTTTTATTTGAAGATCGCAATAAATTACAGAAATCGTTTTGTTCATTGGATAAAAAGAAAGACATTTTAGGGCAAGGAATACGTGCACTGATATTTGCTTGTATCGCAATGAAATTTTTGCAACTGATCCTAAAAAAATATGATTCAACAATATTTTGTTTAAAAGTTTAAATATGAAAAATAAATATTATTGACGCTACCGTGATTTAGTATGTGGTAACTTACACCCATTGTTTAGCATTAAAAATGTATTCATGTTCGATTGTTAATTATAATAATTCGGAAATCAAGCTTTTATCTAGTAAGTGCGTGCTGAAAGCTATTTAAATTCTAAATAAAATGAGCCCAGAATAAAGACATTTTTTCGATTCTTTAAGTACCTATTGCATTAATAGCGCAAATTGCAATTTTTAACAAAATTTAGAGAAATAATTTTCTTTTCTTTTTGGTTCATTTTAAAGGTAAAATTTTGTGGTATAGAAGCGACATATCAGCATAATTTTACAATTTCTTTCTTGCATGGTGCAAGAAGTTGAAGTCAGTTCAAGTTGCAACAGAAAATTTGGAAAACAATTCCGTGTATTTTTTAGCTGAGAAATACTTCGATTTTTTCTATCTTTCTTGTTCTAAGACCTTACTTTTTGGTATTTAAGAAAAAATGATGCAATTATGCTGATATGTTACTACAATAGTACATAAATTTACCTTAAAAGAGCCCAAGTACATTGAAAAATGTTTAGTATGACAGATTTTATTAATTTTTTTTACATTAGTATTTGCTCTTTTTGTTTTCGAGTTTAGCAATAGCCTTTTAAAAAATGACTGAGTGAATGAATGAAATTAACCAATTTTAAATACTGAAAAATTTGTATTCACATACTGAACAGCGGTAATGTATGTCTATTAAGGCGGAGTGAAAATGCAAAAATTACTCGAATCGTTTGAACTGAGGGAAAAATTGTGGATTAGCATCCGAAAAAACTAAAAAAATAATAATTTAGAAATCGGTTGCTATCTTCTGTTCTCTTTTTTATTTGAAGATTCAAATTTTGTGTAAAATCCAAAAACATTTATTGTTTCAAAAATTATGGTACATTTGTTATATGTGCAGTTTTTGGTAGTGAACAATAGTAAAAAATTCGGAATTAAGAAAAGTGTTTTGCTGAATTAAATTTTTTTCGCAAATGTGCAAAAAGCATGTTTTTTTGATTGAGTTAAATGCACACTTTTTTGGAAAAAGTTGAATACGTAAAATCTGAAATTTCTTCAGTTCAAAACAAAGAAAGAGGTCATTATTTTGCTTTCATGGAAATTTTTTTGGTGGTTTTTAAAACGTTCCACATGGCAAAAAACATAAAATCCCGAAATTCCTCAATCACGAACATTTTTTTCCGAATATTCAACTTTTCCCAAAATGTGTGCATATGACTGCACATTTCCCGAAAATTCTAAATCAGGCAAAAACGTTTTTTAAAATTTTTAATATTTTATTATTGTTTACTAGGAAAAACTTAAGTACAAAAAATTCTTCATAATTTTAAACCAATAGAATTTTGTTTTTGAATTTTCAAAAATGATGGACCGAAGATATTAAACGATTTTAAAAATTGTATTTCTTCATTTTTTCGAATGGTAACCCCCAATTTCTTCTCTTAGCTTAAACCATTCGATTAATCTAAGCATTTTCACTCTGCTCTAATGTTCATCTTAATTTAATAATACTTATTTTTTTTAGTATTTTCATTGATTGAAGGCAAATATTGAACTTTTGTAACTTAATAGGACATCTTTCGTAAAAAAGCTATATAAAAAAAAGGAGTAAAGAGAAATAATTTTTTGGATTAATCTTCTTCACCCTTATAATCATTATCACAATTATCACTGCTATCACTATCAAGCGAACATTTTCATCACCTTTTTATAAGATAACACAATTATTTTCTTCCGGACACACTAATTGTTACACAATTTTCCGCATTTTTTTGTTGTAATTTTAATTTATAAATTAATCAAGCGAATATTAAATATCTTAATTAAATATTTAGGGTTGGCTCAATTTCTATAAAGGACATCCTGGAGATTCACAGGCGTGTTTTGGGACATGTGGACCCTATCGAAGGTGGACAATTCCGAAGAACCCAGGTTTACGTCGGTGGACATATTCCCCCTGGACCTGGAGATATTCATTTCCTAATGGAAGAGTTTGCTTCCTGGCTCAACAGCGAGAGAGCTATCAGGTTGCATCCCGTAAGGTAAGAAACAAATAATTCTTATTTAAAAAGTACAACAATTTTCTCTATTATAGTATTTAATGTCCATTCCAGTTTTCTTATATCGAAATAATATCCACTTATAAAATTCAGAATAGTAAAATGAAAAGATTTCTGCTTTTTACAATGTTCTTTTATTTTACTTTATAATTTTATAGTTTGTTCACTCAAAAAAAGGGACCATTTGCCACTCAAATATGTAGTTTTTCCGATAAAAATTTTTGACATTGTTATGGGTATTTAAATGTTTTAAATTAAACACGCATATTAACAAGTTTGTATTAAAAATGTGACATTTTTGTTCTAATATAAGTGTTTATCTTTTTCATTCTGATTGTAACAGAAGTTCTCTTTCGAAATCCTTTAGAAAATGTTTTAAAATTTCAAAATAGAAAAACTGACGTGGGCTTTTCTGAAAATATTCAAAATCAATTTACTCAAAAACCCCACCCTTTTTTTCTTAATTTTGGTTCTAGATTCGTCCTGATGTGAGTATATCCAAAAAAGTAAAGAAGAACATAATGGAACATTTCTAACAACTTCTCTCTCTATTCATTATAACTTTCTTGATTATTTTACCAACAGCACATTGTTGAAACTTTTAAATCAAGTTCTTTTTATTTTTTCATCACACATAAACTTGTATTTTTGAGGGAAAAAAATCTCATAAAGAATTTTCTAGATATTTTCGCAAAAATCTCGAAAATAACGCGAGATAGAAAAAAAGCGTCATTACAAATTTTCTAGAACCTTTTCAGAGAAATAATGTTGTTTCTTAGACTAAATTGACATTTTCAGAAAAACCACCGAAAAATTCTATCAGATTCCTAAAGACAAAGATAATTATCTATGTTAAAAATAAAAAACACCACACTTTTTAACTCAAATTTGGTCGATTTCTTTATAATCCGCGTTTTTCATTTTTTAAATTCAAATACTTATAACTTTCTCACAAACATTATCGGGAATTTAATAATTTATTAATGTTATAAATCGTTAATTTGCATTTTGGAATGTTTTTTAGCCGATTAATTTGTGCATTTCGTATTTTTTACGTTACATATTTTTTATTAGTCCACTTTGTAATGATTTTTTCTGAATAGTTTCCCTAACATTTCGTGCAATAAAAATAAAACATTTGTCAAAATTTACAAAGCATTGTGTTTTTATTTTTTGTGAGAATTCTGATTTTAAAAAAACCATTTTTTTAAATCAAAAAGCAATGAAATAAGAAATGCATGCTAAAAACACCAGATCATAAAATCATTTTTATCATTAGAAGTTTTGCTAAAACGAGAATTAGGAAATTGGGAGTAAGCTAAATTTTGTTCTTTAGAACGTAAATTTATCCAAAATTAGAACGCTGGTATTTAGAATAAGTGCATAGGTACCATTTGGATTAGCAGTTCGCGAACTGAACAATCGCAAACGAGAATAACCTTGTCAATCGAAATTCGGATTTGTATCGAATTTTCTGCCAATATGTTATTTATACCTGCAGCGTGACCTAGGCCAGGAAAACCTGAAAATCAGGGAAAAGTAGTATCGTTCCTGGAAAAGTCAGGGATTTTGGAAGAAAATCTTGCAAAAGTCAGGGAGTTTCTGTAAGATGTTAAAAATCCAGGTAAATATTCAGGTCTGATAAGATTTTTTATCTAGATCGATAATTTAGACGTAGTTTCTTTTTAGTTAAGATATTTAAAAAAAATGTACCTTGTTTCTTTGAGAAAAACTTGTCTGATATTCAAAGTATTATAACAATACAATGTCTGGTGCAATTGTTCGAATCTTCGAGACACGTCGATTGACGACGTCAAATTATCTTTTGACAAACTTTCTATGATCACTTATGATCTAGCCATGCCAATTTATCATGCTATAAGGAAAACCTTGTTAATATTGGGAACAGCAGTAATGTATATGATATATTTGTTGGCGTCTTCGAGACTCTTCGATTGCTCCAATGAATAACCTTTTATTACCTTCCATCACCCACAGATATCGTTTTTAAATTGAAAAAAAATGATTTGCCTTGTTTGTATGAGGATTTTTTATATATTGGGAATATAACAGTGATGTATTTGCTACTTGAAAAGTTTAAAAAATGTTATATTGTTTCTATGAGGAAAACTTAGGTGTTATTTTGGAATATAAGATTACCGTAAATTGAAAAGTTGTTCATTGTAACACAACACATCGATTAACATTTTGATGAGCTCCCTGATTGTCTGAATGTAAGATTTTCGGCAAGACAGAAACATAGGCTTGAAAAATATTAAACGTATTCAATTTTTTTCTTTTGTTAGAGAAACCAACCCTTTTTACGAGGAAGCAAAATGCTCATAAAATAAGCACAAATAAATACACCTATAGTGAATACATCCATAGTACTTCGCAGCGGCATTTTTATTTTTTTCAGTTGCTTTCTCCTGATTATATTCTTAGTTAAAAATTTAATTACTTGGTTGAAAATTTAACAATTTTGTCAAAAAGATCCTTTTTGGTTAAAAATTCATCTTTTTGGGTTAAAAAATTAACTATTTCGGTAGAAAATAAACTTGTCGGCAAATCGTATTTTTGTTTTGAAAGTTCAACTGAAATCTTTCTTAGGTCAAAATTACATATATTTTGTTCTATGTTCGTCCTTTTGGTTTAAAAATTCATCGATTTTCTTAGAAATTTCATTTTGTTCCGATAAAAATGCAATTGTTTAATTGATAATTAATCTTACTTCATTAAAGACTCAATTAATATTTCGTTAGAAATTTTCGATCTCTGATTTTTAACAGATCTTTACGTTTCGGTACACACAGAGTCCGGAAATCATAAAATATTATCTTAAGAGTTGAAACATTGTAAAATTATCTAATTTAATAATATCGTGTTTTTATATTCTAATCAGAAAAGGTATTTTTGTGTAAAATTTGCCCTCCCGCCCTTCAGTTTTTATCAAATGTCCACGTTTTGAGGCTCCCTGAATTCGAAAAACAGGGTTTTACGAATGTGTCTGTCTCTATGTATGTGTGTCTGTTTTCACGACAACTTTTGAAAAATTTAATCTATTAGATTGGCCTTTGGTGTACTCTTTTATTGTCCTAAACTAAAGGTCAAGTTCGTTAGCCAGCCGTTTTGGATAAAATTTCGAAAATTGCCAGAGTTATAGCATTTACAAAATTTCAAAAAACACACGAACAGAATGCAAAATAAAGAAAAATCAAAAAATTACATTTTTCGGCCAAACTACGCAAAATGCGGTAAAAGATGAGTAGACAAAAATAGTGCATTTGAAGAAGATATATAAAATTTTTTAGTAATCGTTTTTTGATAGGATGCGTAGTTTTGGCTTTAATCTTGAAGAACATCACTAACAGTAAAAAAAATCTGCCCGCTGCATGGGCACATTCTCATCACAGCTTTTGTGTTTTAATTTCTTTTTCGCCTGAGGTGCAGGGTTTCAAAAAAAAAAATTTAATGTTTTTAATTCTATTTTTTACGATTAAAACCAAAAACAGAACTATACAAAAATTATTAATGACAAATGAAGTCATTTTTATATTGTCATCAGAGAAGGTATTAGATTTGTGTAAAGTTTCACCCCCTCCCCCACATTTTGTGTCAAAAGGTCCACGTTTTGAGATCACCTGAATCCGAAAAACAGGTTTTTATGAATGTGTGTCTGTCTGTATGTCTGTCTGTCTTTAAGTGTCCTAATCTAAGTGCCAAGTTCGCTAGCCAGCCATTTTGGATAAAAGTTCAAAAAGTTAGCGCATTTTGAATACTTTTGAGACCATTCTTTTCAAAATTCAAAAATTCTCTGTACGGATATTCCTAATACTCGAAAAAGCGAACAATTTATTGAAAATTTTTACAGGATAAAAAATAATGGGAACTCCAAAAATTAGATTTTTTCATTCATCAATTTCACAGTGTTTCAAAGATTCTCAATTGTATAAATGTGTTAAAATACACACACCCCCACATACACACACACTCGCGCGCGTATTAATATATATGTATAAATTTTTTCATAAGGCCTACCCCAGGATATTGACGGGATCGAGTGTTAATCTGAAAAATTGCACCCGATCCCAGCGAAATCGCGGAAAAATTTCAGCCATAACCACGCCTTACGACTGTGAGATAGGTGCTTACAGTCTGTGATGGAATCAATACGACGATCCGGCAAAAGTGTCGTGCACCCTGAGGACACTGAGCGACCCAAGGACGACCGCCTTCTGTATTTATCCCACAAGTGTATTAGCATATTGTTCACACGCAGAGATACTTTTCAGGCTATTAACCAGTGAAAGCTTGGCACCTCCACGAGCGCCGATGATAAGGACGATTAATTTAACAGAATAGTCCTGGTACAATCTTCGCAATTCCCTTATGGTTCGCTTCTCGAAGTCAAGGAGAACTATGTCAGGCCTCGAGTGTGCAATAAAAACAATTGTCGAGAATATAAAGTTCCAGTATATGCGGCACTTCTTATTTTCGACAATTGACTCTATTTCCCTAGGAGCGTTTAGCGGAGCGATACTAAGGTATTAACCTTAGTATCGCTGCGTAAGAGTGACAGAGATGGTAATAAAGTACTCTTAGTGCCGCATTGTGCCTTTGGATGTAGGTCGTTCCCGTATGAGTTGGACAACCAGATTGTATGTGTCCTAGATGTTCGGGATTTGCATGGCTTGCCCTGTAGCTATCATCGGAAATGTCTTGGCTCAAAATGTGGCGACAGTATGTTAAGGTGGAAATGACACTATCTTGACATGCCAAAATGAAACCCTCTGTGCCCGACTTCAATCCGCGTGATCTAAGGAAAGCAAAAGTTAGCTCACACGACATTGACTGATCTTCCACATTTCTGTGGAAGATGCTGTGCATCCTCTAATCGAGGAAATGTTCCCGGAAGTTGAAGTTTTTCTCCTGTGCTTTCTGAATCCGGGCTTACAGGAGTGAGTACTCGAGATAAATAAGATTTGATGCATTCTGCTCACTCCTGATACTGAAGTTAAGTCCGAGTATTTCAGCAGGCTCCTCCGCTGCTTTGTGCAGAAACACTCATTTTCCCTGTTCTTCATGCTTCCTGATCAGTTTAAGAAGTGGATCTCTTCCATTTGCGACTCTATGTGATGTACCCAAAATAATCCTGTTGTGAAGATATTAAATATTCAATATGCATGCTTTTGTTTATGTGCATAACCTTTCGTGTCCCGATATCAAGGGATCTCTCGTTCTTCGTCCATCGAACCACTCCAAATGAATACAGTACTACCGGGACGGCAAGCATGTTCGTTGCAGATACTTTGTTTCTCGCCGACAGTTCGGAAGACCAAATCTGCCGCACGAGCCGTTTATATCTGCTTCGGAGAGTATCCTTAATAAATGCCACAACCTGAATGTGGCTCTGTGGCACGCCCAGGTACGTATAAGTCTCTCCAGCGCAAAAGTCTCGTATATCGCTTCTATCAACGAGCTCAGGGTCTTCAGAGATGCCATTAAGTTTTCCGCGCTTCAACTAAACCTTGGCGCATTTGTCTAACCCAAATTTCATTTCTATTTCCTTAGTGTATCGTTCGCCAATCTTTAGAGCTATATGTAGCTGCTCTTTATTTTTAGCATAAATCTTAAGATCATCCATGTAAAATACATGGGTGACCTTGTGTTTTCGATCCGCAGGTTTTCCGCAAAGGTACCTCTAGGAATGGTGAAATGCTAGAGATAATGGAAATAATGAGAGACAAAAAAGGAGTGTGCTCATGGAGTCGCCCTAAAATACACCTCTTTGGAAAGTGACCTTGTTAGTTGTCACACAATTTTTTCCAGATGAGATAGTAAATCTGGTTTTCTAAAGTGCCATCAACCTCCCTATACACCTTACGATTTGCGGATGGACCTTTAAGCTTTCCAAAAGACAGATGATAAGTTTATGGGAGGTCGAATCGAAAGCTTTCCG
>JAAAKG020136095.1:0-13314 GCA_010014905.2 Druon quercuslanigerum | reverse complement strand
AAAAATCAACTCGATTCGTCAATTATTAACAGAGAAACGACAAGTTGATTATTGCGATGTAAATTGATTTTTCCCTCTATCAACGCGTTTAGTGAGCATCCCCTCTCCTGCGCCTACTGGGCTGAGACGGGCCGAGCGTAGAGACAGTTCTGCAATCCGGTGCCTCAATTTGCAATAAAATACAGTAATGTTTAACTAAAGAAGATAAATTTTCAACCAAACATGAACTAGTTAAATTTTTAACAAATAATGAGAATTTTAAACAAAGCAGCTGAATTTTGAAGACATCGTTTTGAACTAAAATAATGAATCATAAACAAACAGAAAAGAGAAATTTTTAACAAATTAGTTCCACTATCAACCGGGTAGTTAATTTCTTAACTAAAGCGCATAAATTTTGAACAAAAAATGTGATAGTTGATATTTAAACCAAAATTAATTTAATTTTGAAGAAAATTCTGTTAAACTGAATAAAAAAAGTTGAATTTTCTACAAAATAGTTAAATCCTCCACAGGTTGATTTTTCATCGAACAGTTTTGATTTTTAACGAAAACGAAATTCTAACAAAACAGTTAAATGGACAAACAAAAACAAAGAATTTTTAATAAAAGTGAGAAACTTCCAACAAAATAATCCTATGAACTTCAAGTCCCGAACCAGTTTTTAACTCCCTTAATTCGCCGACTTTCTAAATTTTCCTGTCTCTGTTGCATCCCTGTCATTAAATTAATTATTCACGATATTTCCAAAGATTTTTGAAAAATATTTCTATATTTATTGATCACAGAGTTATCTGCTATTTAACATAAGCAATTATCGAAGTTAGCGGTTTAAAGAGGTAAGAGTCATCGATGCTGATCGACTTTCGAAAAATTCTATATTCGAAGAATAAGTTGAACCCTCCGAGAAAGAGTAGATTGAAGATTGAATTATGAGATGTAAGGCGAACAAAGGAAAGGGGAAGTAGATGAATTGAAATTGATAGTGAGAAGTGTTATTATTAATAGGCTTGCAGTAAAAAGTTCTTAGATAATTGAATTGGTACTGTTAGGCGAAGTTTTGTACTTTTCGCTTCAGGGAACTTGAAAGAGTTTACTGGCCTAATTGCTTGTAAGAATGATCGTTTATTTTGGTATAAATGTCAGGAATGATGACTAAATGACCAAGAGGGATAAAAGTAAAGTGTGATTGAAGCAGGTACTTTTTGTTGAAAAATTCAGCAGGTATAAATCAAACTTTCGTATTAAAAGGTGTTGCAAGTATTTAAGTGATCTGTTATCGAAATGTAGTTTTGAATAGTTTAGCAATTATTGTATTATTTGTTGCAATATTCCTTTAAGGAATGGCTATCTCGATTCTTTTCTTAAAATTACCACATTATTTTGAAGAATATTTAAAACTAAATTCTAAAAAGCAGCATCACAGATAATTTAAAAAATTTTTAATTTCCCTGGTGACATTTTTTTAACAAAAAAGTACAAATTTAAAAGAACTTTAACAGGAATCTAGAAATAAATGCAAAAAATGATAACCAGAATATAAAAAAATTTAATGTTCTCAATATTTTTCATTATAGGTAAAAAAAGAACAACTTTTCGGCTCCAAAGAAAAATTGCACAGTTGAAAAAGAGTTGAACACATTCATTTAAATTAAAAGATTCTAACTTTTAAAGATAACAATTTTTTTAATTAAGGTTATAAAAACTTAACTATAAATAGTTTAAAACGTTAAAATTAAATATTATATTAAAACAAATTAAACAAAATTTTTTAAATATAAAAAATTAAATACAAGACAAATTAAATTAAAACATTAAATTCAAACATTTGATGTGAAATACTTTTGAATTTCCAATTTTTAAATTACATAATAAATTAAAAATGTATAGATTTTAATTATTGTAACATTTCAATTAACTTTAATCAAGAAACATTAATTTTTAATTAAATTTTTACCGCTAAAATGTTTCAAAAAGTATTCTATCGTTTTGAATTCTATAAATCAAAGAATGAATCAGCAAAAATTGATAGACTTTAAAAATTATATCATTTTACTCAACTCAGAGCTAGAAACTGTAATTTGTATCTCAAAATATGTTTTAAAATGTTTTAAAATATTTTCTTAAAAATTTGTTTAAAGTAATCATTTAAAAATTTTTCAGGCATCTAATAAAAATTTTCTTATAATCTTGAAACTCGAATTTTTCATACCATTTTTCGAAAATCCTATAATATTAAAAAAATTATCTTAAGATCTTCCAGAATCCTTTTTGAAAGGTTGGAAATCTTCTTGAATATTCTTTAAAAACATGTTTTCCAAAACCGAAAAAAATCATTTTTAGTTTTTGTGGGATTTTGATTACAAATTTTTATTCTTTTGAAGCCTTTCAAAATTCTTAAACATTTTGAAATCTTATCAAGTTTTAAATTATTTTGTAAACTTTTCAATACCTTAAAATTTCTCGACTTTTTCTAAATTAATCACTGTTTAAATGTTATTTATTAACTACATTTTTTAAAGATTTTAATTATTCTTAGATTACTAATGTTTCAACATAAAAAATCCTTTTTAATTTTCCTCATCTTTAATTGTTTAAACCTGAAAAAGCCTCAAAATTTTAGGTTTTTCAGTAAGTTTTTTTTCCTTTAAAATACATTTCCTGTTCTGAAATAATTAACATAAAATTATAAAAACTTAACTAACATATTTTATTTAAAATTAAGTTTAATATCTAGGTAAAAAAAGTTTACATAACTAAAGTTCCTGCTATTTTTAATTTTTTTATAATAAAGAACGCAACATTAAGAGCTTTTTTGTGAAATGCCCAAATTAAAAAATGTGAAATACCTTAATTTAATGTCTTGTAGAGTTTTAAAACAAAGGAAATAAAAATGCTGTTTTAACAGTTACACAAATTTTTGAATTGTAAAAACTTTTTTTTAATATTATTATATTTACTTTTCTACAAGAAAGTACAAGAAAAATTATCTTTTGTACTTCCTTGTATTTTTCTGTTAAATATTGTACATTTATTTTGAAAAGAAGTAAATTTTTTAACAAAAAAATTAGAGTTGTAGAAATTTCATACTCTCTTGTAAAAAATATTTTCACCAGGATCACAGACGCAAGGTGAAAGTACTAGACTTTTCACAATAACACAGATCAATACGTTAATCAGAAACACCCAGCTTGATTTAATTTTTTTAAAAATTAATTTTTAAAATCAATCCTAGATTTAGGAAATTATACAAATTATTTGTTAATAAAAATAATCGTAGCTACTTATTATCATTTTATCTATTTATTTTTTTAAACTGTATATTTTGTAAAAATTTATAAGTTCATCTGCATTTCGAAAATGTGCCATAATGGAGCAAAAAATCGCAATTTCTAGTAGATAAATTCAATATTATGATGTTGCTATAATTTTCGAAAATTTTTAACAGATTTACAATAAGTTGTCGGCTTAAAAAAGTTAAAAAACAGATACTTTGATTTAGTATTCAGTAAATTAGAGCAAATATTTTTCAAAGATTTAGAAAGTGCTATATTCATTCAAATACCGCAATCGTGTTATGAAACTACGTTAAACACTTTGTACACGTTGTACAATTTGTATTGTTGCAGTTTAAGTAATATGACTCGCAAAAAGTTAATTCATTTAGTATTTAACTAATTTATATCCCATATTTGCTAAACTACGATAATCGACTCCCTGAAAGTGCTCGAGCTTTCAGAATTTCAAGTTATGAGACATGAATTGTTCACCTCCGTGACCTGAAATACTTTAATCTCTCCAACACGATCCATAAACAACGTTTTGCAATGCAAAATTGGGTTACTAAATATAAAAATATGTTCAGTTTTCTCATTCATTAATTAAAATTTTCATTTTCATTGATATTATAATTTATTATAATCGAGTACTCTATGACTTTATCACTGTATTGCCATACGTTATTTTTCTTTACTATCATTTTTATTTTTCTACTAATAGACAAATAACATGAGGAAATTTTTGTATATTTCAAGAGTGGAAGTTGAAATCCTTAATCACTCATGTCTTAACAAAAATTACTTCCGTCGAAAACGTGCATATTGAAAGTTTTCAGTAGAAACTGAAGTTTTGATAAGACAACATTTCTAAAGGATCTTTCTAGAAGTTTTTTTTTTTGTTAACCGACGTTAGCTGCAGGAAGCATTGAAAGAAAACCAAACATTTTTTATTTATATAAAAGGTAGCTTATATGGTCTAAGGTAGCTTAGACCAACCATAAGGAGAAAAAAATACTTTTTTCACTGAAAACATGCCAATTTAGAGGTTTCAGTAGAACATAAAGTTATGGTGAGCCAACATTTCTAAAGCCCCTTTTTAGTAGTTTTTTTTTTATTTTTAATCACCGTCAGTTGCAGAAAACAGTGAAAGAAAACGAAATATTTTTTACTCAATTAAAAGATAGTATATAATGAGGTCAGCCGTAAGCGTGAAAGATAAGATTATAGTCACAATTTTATAATCATACATGTCTTAAGAAAAATTACTTTTGTCATTGAAATTACGCCAATACCCATGTTTCAGTAGAAAAAGAAGGTTAGATAAAACAACATTTCTAAGTCATCTTTTTAGACGTTTTATTTGTTAATTGGCTTCAGTTCCAGAAAGTATTAAAGTGAAGAAAACATTTTTTATTTAAATAAAAGGTACACTGTTATGAATACAATTATAAGGGTAACATACATGATTATAGTTGCAGTTTGTAATCATACATGTCTTACAAGAAATTACTTTTGTCACTGGAATCATGCATATTAAAGATTTAAGTAGAAAATAAAGTTTTGATAAGCCATCATTTCTAAAGCATTTTTTTAAAAGCTTATTTTTTTGGTTAATTGGCGACAGCTGTAGGAATTAATAAAATTTTACACAACATTTTTTATTTGAATAAAAGGTAGCTTATTATGGAACCAACCATTAGGGGGAAAACATACTTTTTTTACTGAAAAGATGCCAATTTAGAGGTTTCAGTAGAACATAAAGTTATGGTGAGCCAACATTTCTAAAGCCCCTTTTTAGAAGTTTTTTTTTAGTGTTAATCAGTGACAGTTGCACGAAACATTGAAAGAAAACGAAATATTTCTTATTCATAAAAGATAGCATATAATGAGGCCAGCTGTAAGCGTGAAAGATATTATAGTCACAATTTTCTAATCATACATGTCTTAATAAAATTAATATTGTCATTGAAAACATGGAAATATAACGGTTTCAGTAGAAAATGAAGTTTTGATAAGACAGAATTAAGTCATTTTTTAGATTTTTTTTTAACAGGCTTGTGTTTCAGGAAGCAATGAAAATAAAAAAAAAACATTTTTTATTTAAATTAAAGGTATACTGTTATGAAGACAATTATAAGGGTAACATATATGATCATAGTTGCCAGTTTGTAATCATACATGTCTTAAAAAAAATTGCTTTTGTCATTGGAATAATACATATTGAACGATTTAAGTAGAAAATGAAGTTTTGATAAGCCAAAACTTCTAAAGCATCTTTTTAGAAGCTTATTTTTTTTGTTTAATTGGCGTCAGCTGCAGGAATCATTAAAATAATACAACAAATTTTTTATTTAAATAAAATGTAACTTATTATGAGGCCAACCATAAGGGTAAACGATATGATAATAATTGAAGCTTTCAAATCACAAATATCTTTTAAAAAATTACTTTTTTCACTGAAAACATGTGAAAAGAAAGATCTAAGTAGAAAATGAAACTTTAGTGCGACATAATTTCGAAAAAATAATTTTAGACAATATTTTGCTATTGTCATTTGATATCAGCTGCTGAAAAGATAAAATGAAAGATCTGCTTGCTGAGATTCAAAATATACGTATTTTTGAAAATTTATTTAAATTTTGACGTACATTTTTATTTTACTATCATTCCTAATATTTTAAAGTCCATAAAAGATAAATCAAGTGATAATAACAGTTAAAGATAAAATCAAAGTTGTGCCTTTTAATTACACATGGATTACCAAAAATTACTTTTGTCACTGCAATCAAGTATGCTAGAAGGTTCAAGTAGAAAAGACAGTTATAGTGAGACGCCACGTCCCAAACTCTCTTTTTAAAAGTTTGTTCTTATAAACTAAATTAATTTTTTCAAATCATTGAAATTAAAAAAATATTTGTGGTGCTAATGAAAAAATGTTTCAAGTAACAACACCTAATTAGTTTTAATTAAAAATCAGCGCGTTAAATTATTTTATTTTTGATTTTTCAAATAATTTTTCGCCTACGAAATAAAACTTTTGACTAGAATTAAGAACTAGTTAAAGAATTTGCACAAAACATGAATTTTTTTTAGTATTCCACTCAAAAGTTACATTTCAATTATGAAAAAATCATTCAAGAATTAACAATAAAGTGAACAAATCATATTGATACTTTAAACCTAGTATTTCATCTAACACACATAAAGTGAGAATTTGTAATATTAAAAAAAATGTTTTAAAAAATGTAAATTTTTCAAACAATTATAATTAATTTGTAAAAATAGCAGATATACCATAATTCTATGTACTTTTCTAAAAAAAATGTGCCGTAGTTCAGTCAAAAATTACATTTAAACCATAATAAATTGTTTAAACAATTAAAAATAAATTAAATTAACAGCACTGATTTTTTATATTGCTGAATTAGTTTATCTCCTTATGAGAATACCGTTAATTTTCGACAAACTGTAAACAAACTTAGTGTTTACAAAAATAAAACTGATTTAAAAAATTATTAATTAATAAAGAAATCCATGAAGGTTTTTAATATCGCCAAAAAAATGACCTGTGATAAAAAAATTCAACAAAGAAATATTTACGACCGATATAGCGCAAAATACGTCATCTTCGTGCAGAGAGTGGTTTTAGGATCATGCTAATAGGAGTTGGGGGAGGGGCGATAAAAATTAAACGGCTACGTCACATACGGAAAAATAATTTTAAAAGCTGCACGTAATTTTCACTTATTATTCAAAAACGTACGCTTCTCAGTCTCATATTCTTAAAAATGGAGGTTTTCCATCTGTCAATTCAATGGGAAAATTGCGGGGAAGGGCAAACCCCTTAAAGCTTTCTGATAAAAAAACGCATTTTATTTTGTAGGGAACATAGCAAAATGTGTCATTATCTTAGAAGAAATTTAAACTTTTGTCTTCTTGCACCACCCGAATGTGCATAAAAAATCCTAGATTTGGAATCCGAATTCTAAAGTAGAAGAGGCAGTTACTGGTCATACGTAAAATTTAGGACATCTCATCGGGGCAACAAATGTGTTAATTAGCGAACATTAAATAACGAAATAAAACATTGAAAACTACTTCAGAACAAATAAATTGAAGAAATGTGTAATGTTAAATGCATACACCAAACACTTTAATAATATATGTTGTTAAAAATAATGAAATTTTTGGAAAAGATTCAAAGAACCGCTTCTTTTGTCAAAGTAACTGCAAGACTGTTTTGAACAAAAATAGAAAATCTTAACAAAACAATTTCTTTTAATTCTCAAAAAAAATTTAACGAATTTTAAACGAAGTGGTTTAATCCTTTAAGAAAAGGACGAACTTTTAACAAAACAGTTGCATTTTCAACAAAAATGACGAATTTTCAATAAAAAATCCTAATTTTCTATGTCAAAAAGGGAATTTTGACAAAATAGTTAAATTTTAAACTGATACAGACATTTTTTCACCAAAAATGAAATAATTAAATGGTCAGTTAAATAAATTGATCTTCAACTCGTTTTTTGAAAATTTATATATTTTTAAATTCTCTCCCTTGATTGAAAATAAAACTGTTCCATTTAAAAAAATGTATACTTCTTTTTGAAAAAATTCGTTCTATTTTAGTGGACACCTTTTTTTAAACTAACAATATAAGTTTTCCACTTTTTGTTAAAAATCGATATTTTTATTGAAAGTTGATCTTTTGTAGTTGAAAATTGATGTATTTTGTGAAAATTTCGTCTTTTCGGCCTCGAAAATTAAACTGTTCAGTTAAAAATTACGTTTTTATCAAAAATTCATATGTTTGGTTTAAATTAACCTATTTGATTCAAAATGAATGATTTAAAAAAAATTAACTTTATATAGGAAATTGGCTTTTTTGTTAAAAAATCATATGTTTGGTCTGAAAATTCCATTTATAGATGATTTACCCTTTTGGGTGCAAAGTCCAACAATTTTGCTGAAAATTAATTTTCTCACTAGCAAATTTATCCTTTTGGTTTAAAATTGGACTATTTGGTTAAATTTTCACCGATTTTAGTTAAAAATTTAACTGCTTGGTTCAAAGTTGAACTAGTTTGTTAATAATTTATATATTTTGTATGATTCTGGGTTAAAAAATTATTTGTTGGGTTCAGCCCTTTTGCTGGAAATTCATTTTTTTAAGAGTCATTACTATAGTTGAAAATTCATCTCTTTTATTGAAAATGTATCTCTTTTGTGCAAAATTCGTTCTTTTTTCTCTTAAAGTTTTTTTTTCTGACTCACAACGTAATTACTTTACTTTTCGTTGAAAATTGATTTTTTTTAGTTAAAGATTCTTATGTCTCTAGAAATTCGTCTTTATTGTTGAAAATTCATCTTTTTTATTCAAAAATTCATATTTTTAGTTAGGAATGTAACTGTATTGTTCTAATTTAATCTGGTTTGGTTAGTGGTTAAACTATGTGGTTAAAAATTGACATTTAGGTTTACAGTTCTTGTTTCCGGATTAAATGTAATAGTTTGGTGAAAATGAAACTATTTTGACAAAAATTTAATTTTTTCGTAGAAAGTAAACATTTTTGTTTTAAAATATCAATTTGGTTTAAAAATTAAACCGTACTTTTTCAGAAGCCAATTAGATAATTTTTTGTTTGTGGTCCAAATTTGTTTTTTTTTAAATTACTTAATTTATCTGAAAATTTCACTATTCTATTTTTGGTAAGAAATTCATCCTGTATAAGTCAAAAATCATGTATTTCGTTGAAAATTCCTCTTTTTGGTTAAAAAACTGATCTTGTTTGTTAAAGACTCAATGAATAATTCCAATTGAAATCTTACAAATTTAAAAAAAGCCTAAAATTAGTAACCTACTGGACGATCCAGTGTCATAATTTTTCCCTCCTCATTGACATATCTAGCAAAAAAAAGGATAATAGCCGCAAAAGCGATACTTTTAATATCTTAATTTTCTTTTAGATTTAAGTGAGATTTTCAATCTGCCGTACTTGGCACGATTCCCACAGGCATGAGGCAGGAGAACAAAGGGTGATGTAGAGTGTATCTGCGTACAGCATGAACTACAGCGAAGTGCAACAAAGGCTAGGAGAATTGACCATATGTCGTTAAATCACTACGTTTCCTGATAATAAGTGCTAAGTCCTTATCTCGACTCAGGGATCTTTTCTGATTTCGTAAGGAACTGCCGGCCGACGATGTGCTCGTTATAGTTTCCTACGGTCATAGGTATGTACTCGTACTCAGCTCGCTTATACGAGTACGTACCGACTGCGAGTTCTCGTGCACCGGCTGGGGACACGCACCGGCGATAATATCTTTAATTACCTGCACCTTCGTTGCAGAAAGAGACAGATAGTGAGAGGAGTTCCACTCAGAGCGGTCTCGGCCACTGACTCCGATTTTATGCGACTCTAACTACCAGGGCCGTAGAATAAAGATTCGACTTTGATAGGTCATACTGGTTCAAATGAACCAGTCAAATCATACAGATTTACAGTGAAATCTCACCAGCTGAGTCAGACAGAAGTATGTCACTGACAATCAGTGAGATTTAACTGGTTCATTCAGTGAAATTCCGTCATTGGTTCAATCAGTTAAATTCCGTCATTAGTTCAATCAGTGCGGTTCACTGGTTAGTCAGAACCGCTAGTCATCACGTCGCAGACGTTGTTTTCAATTAGCTGATTGAGTATGACACTTATCAATCATCACTTTCGTGCTCAACTTTGCAAAATTATCTTTAAAAACCGCATTTTAAGGGCCGGGCTGCAATTCAGTAGAACATAATACATTAGGCCCAATTTGGTAAGGTTTGGACTCGGTAAATGCAATTACACGTAACGCTCTTTTGGTTAATTCACTGACTAGTTTACCCAGTCAATGGCAAAAAATCACTGGTTAAACAGTGAAAATTTAAAGTCACGATTCAAATAGCGACAGTTTTACTGGTCTAGTTTAATACATTAGCTTCTGTCATTTGGAAGAATAGCCTTAAATGAAAAATGATTAGAAAATTACTAGTTCACCAGGGATAATTAAAAATATTGATTCAAAAAGTGATAATTTTACTAGTCCAGTTTTGAGAGAGTACCTGTCGTTATTGGGATGAGCACTGCAGAATGCAAAATGATCGGGAAATCATTGATTCATCAGTGATACTTCAAAATACAGATTCAAACAGTGATAGTTTTATTCGTCCAGTTTAAGCGAGCACCTACCGTCAATTGGAAGAATACCGTTAACTGCTAAATGATCGAAAAATTACCAAATGAGCAGTGATCATTCAAAGTAACAATGAAATCAGTGAAAAATTCACTGGTTCAGTTCAAGATAGCGTCTACCATAATTTGGAAGAAAACTGTTAACTGCTAAATGATCGAAAAATTACTGATTCACTATTGATGATTCAAAATACCGATTAAAGAAGTGACAATTTTACTGTTTCAGTTTAAGATAGTACCTGCCCTAATTTGGAAGAATTGATGCAAAATGCAAAATATAAAAAGTCAAGAAAAGCGAACAAAAAGTTCAAATCTTGATTCGCCTGTATTGCGGATTCTAATCAGCGTTGGGTAGTAAATCGTTTCAAGAAACTAAGTTACTGAAGAGCTAGGTTATTTTTAACTTTTAGGACAACTTCCTTAGTTCTTTAAATGTAGCTTGGTACGCAAATTATGTATGTTTTTTGCAATAACTTGGAACTTTAATTTTAGTAACTTTTTAAGTTACTTTGTGTTTTTGCATATTATCTTCTAATAAGGCATGTTTACGGGTCAGTTATGGGTAGAAAATTTTTGTTGAAAAATCATCTTTTTTTATTGAATGCAACTGTGATCGATTTTAGTTTAAAGTATTCTTTGGTTTAAATAATATTAACTATTATATTTTTCGTTAAAAACTCATGCATTTTGTTGAAACTGCAACTGTTTAATTTGGTTGAAAAGTAACTTTTTTGTTGAAAATTAAAATTTTGTACTTAAAAATACAAGTTTTTGTAGAAAATTTGTCTTCTTAGCTTAAAAATGCAAAATTTCAAAAATGTCCTATAATTTTATTTTTATTTCTTGGTTCAAAATTCGACTTTTCCGTTTCAAAATTGATCGCTTTTGGTAAAAAAAATCTATTTTGTTTTGTTTTAAAATCAAACTATTTTGATAGCCTATTAATCTGCTACGTTTAACGATCTAGCTATTTGGTTAAAAATTAGTATTTTTTGTTTGAATTAAACTGTGTTCGATTCAAATTAAAAATTTCTTTTGATTGAAATAATATGAACTAATACATTTTTCATTGAGAATTCATAAATTTTTATTGAAAAATCATGAATTTTGTTGAAAATTCAACTATTTTATTTTCGTGCAAATAAACTTTTATGGGACGATTGTATATTTTTAGCATTAAATTGCAACTGTTTTGTAGAAAAAAAATTCATTTTGGTTTAAGAACGGAACAATTTAGTGAACACTTTTTTCTCTCTTGGTTCAAAATTCGGCTTTTTCGTTTGACAATTTATTATCTTTTAATGAACAAATCTTTTGGAAGAAAGTTAAACTTCTCTTTTCATAAAAAAATTTCTGAAAGGGGTTCTACTCCTTTTTTTAGAACTTGTCTTTTCTCTTAAAAAATGTAAGTACATGATTGAAAGTCTACCAACTTTGTTAAAAATTTATTTTCTTTGTTAAAGAATCATAATTTTAGTAAGAAATGTATCTCTCATGAAAATTAAACTATTTTTTTTTAAATATCTGTTTAGGGTGGGAAATTCAAATATTTTGCTAGAAAACTCAAATATTTGGTTTAAAATTATCTTTTTTCGAAATTTAACTCTTTTGTTGAGAAAATTATTCTTTTTGGTTTGAAAATGGTAACAAAGTTCAACTGTTTAGTTAAAATTTAAGTCTTTTGATGAAAGGTAATATTTTTGATATAAAAACTCAAACATTTGGTTGAAAACTCACGTATTTTGTTAAAAATGTAAGCATTTTGGCAGAAAGTCTAAATTATTTTTTCTAGTCTAAACTTTTTTTAAGTTTAACTTTGAAGTTTAACTTTTTAAGTTTTTTTTTTAAGTTTAACTTTTTTTGCAAGTCTAAACTATTTTTTCGTGATTAACTTTTTTGATGATAATTAATATTTTCCATTTGCAAATTCAATTATTTTGTAGAATATCAGTTTTTTTAGTTAAACATTCAACTTTTTGACAGAAAATTAAATCTTGATTGAAAATATTATATTTTGTATAAAAATCCATCCATTAGGTTATCAATTCTTGTATTTTGTTAAAAATGTCACTATATTAGTCAAAAGTCCAATTTGTAACTTTTTGTTCGTAATTTAAATGTTTGGTTTGAGATTGGTCTATTTTTAATTTGGTTTTTGATTTTTTTTTATAAAAATTGAATTCTTTTGTAGAAAATTTTTCTTTTGGGTTCGAAAATGGTAGGAAATTCAACTATTTACTTTGAAAATTAACCTTCTTGTGTAAGATTGTCTTATTTTGTTTTAAATTGAATTATTTTGGTAAAAAGGCCAAACTTCGATAAAAAGAAATCTTTTTGTTACAAATTCGTCCTTTTGGAATAAAAATGTCTTTTTTTGTGTGCAAAAATTCCATATTTATTGGTTAAAAATATAAATTTTTGATTAAAAAATGTGAATGAAGAATTTCACCTAAACTCATTCTTAATTCTTTTCAATTAAGCTTTTATGAAGTTTTATCCTAGTCATTTACATTTTTTAACGAAAAAATTTAGGAAGTCAAGAACGAAACTTTTTAGGTAACTTGAAGTTACTTCATCTAGTAACTTTAACTAATTACTAAATAAAGTAACGTAACTGTAATTAGTTACCTTTTTTCAGGTAAATAACGTCATTGTATCTAGTAATTTAAAAAAAAGTAACTTGCCCAACACTGGCATAATTAATTAATTAAAAGAAGCATGAAACTTTAGAAAAAAATATCTTACATAGCAGAAGAGGAATCATGGATACAGATATAGTAAATATATTAAATATTAAAAAATATTTT
>JAAAKG020136094.1:0-13314 GCA_010014905.2 Druon quercuslanigerum | reverse complement strand
TTTCCTATTTTTTATATATTGTACATTTCAAGGGTCTTCGACCACCTACCTCTTAGGCTGTCTTTAAGTGTTTTATTGCTTCATCCGCTAGTTTTCAAGTTCGGCACGTTTACTCACCAATAATGTTAATTGACCTGCGTTTGAGTCTGTCCAAGTAGACCCTCGTTTTACTGTCATCCTTCGCATTATTCAACTTTACTGTACTCTTTGCACATGTTGGGTTTTCCTTATTTTTTATGTCAATCCTCGTCTTCTCACTAAAGTAAAAGAGAGGAGACTACTTGTCTCCACCCTTTACTTTTCAACTCATTCTTAGTTTCCCACTTAGTTTCTACTTTATTCTATTAGACTTCTAGACTCCTACGAGGCAGAAAGTAAGATAAGATACTCGTTAGCACTTTGAGCCATTCGGTCGAATCTCTATGAAATAAGCTCTCACTTCGTATACTTTAACTATCTCCGTGTGTCTTCGTATATGTACTCCTTTTGTGTATCAATAAAAGTTATTTAAATCATAGTGCATGTTACGTCGTAACAATTTTCTATTTTGGAAATTATTTTAATCCCAACAAGGCAAAACCATTTCTGTTTCAATATTTTTTTACAACCTTGTATTACATTACCAATGAATGTACTTTTTGGGACTTTCCCACCTAACGAAACATCTGGCAAAAATTTATTGTATTTTTTAAGCTTAGCACTCGGGTGCCACAATCTGTAAACCTCCCGCTACTTTCGAAAACCAAGTTGCAAACTTAAATTATTTTTAACTGCTTTAAGTCTTCAAGTACCCTAACCCAGTATGTTTCATCCTAAGCTTTATTTCACTATTTAAGAATATGTTCAAACTTTCACTGGTCACCAGGTTTATCGAAATTTATGTTTATCCATTTTTACGTGCGCCTAATTGAGGCACTCTTCTACCCTTCAGGTATACCGAGAATCTTGAGCACGCCAAAAGGTCTGTCAGGGTGACTTGTAAAATGGTTGTTTCCAATTAGCCTCCCACTCAAATGTAGAAGCCAATAAACAATCTAACCCTCGAAACCGGACTTTGTATACATTACTTACAGATGAGACTTACAACCTCAGTCTGACTTGAAATAAAGATTAATTCTCTCAACTTAGATTCCATGTGTTTTATGGCAGTTAAATTAATTGACCCTCTTCACATCACCTACAGTGTACATTAAAACAATCCTGATGTCATAGGAAAACTGTAGCAAGATGTAAATTAGACTGTTCAGTTTTGACTCAGAACTGACAGAGACCTTTATGTCATCCACGTGCAGGAGGTGAGTGAGCTAAGACTCAGCTACTCCTACCTCAATATTCAATCAATAAGGCGGGTTGTTAGGTATCCAACTTAGTGGGTTCAATGATAAACCAGACCATGATGCGCTGAATGGATCACCTTGGAAGATTCCTCGTTTAATGAGCAAGGATCGGGTATGCCTCATTAACCCACCACTAAAACACCTAATTTTTGTGCACCGCGTGTGCATTGTGTGATCCAAAAATTGGATGATGTGTGTGTTTTAAGGACTTTAAGTAAATCATCGTTAGGTATTTAGGAAAACGCCTGTTGACAGTCAATGCAGGGTATGTGCAGATTGCTTTAGTGGTGTTTCGTATGCAACAAAACGACGCTGATAATCGTGACTTGGTCCTTAGAACCACAGACGCTCTAACAAAAACCTTTCTTTTTCTCGGAGAGGACAATATTTATAGACAAAATCAAAAAACATAGCTGTATAAGACACATAAGTCGAGAGGAATGTGATTGGTCTAATCAACCTGGTCATTTGACCAGGGGAGAGGAAAACTGTAGAAAATTACATCCCGAATTTAGTCAGTTTCTCAAAAGTCAAGTTTGAAGGGTTTGGCGAGATTATCCTTTTCTCAATCCTACCCAACGAATGCTTACAATTATTCTCGGCGTAAACCCTCCCGCTGGATGTTTTTTGAATCACAGTAAATACACATCCGATTCAATTTTTATTAAAGTTTTTAAGAACTTTTTCTGAAGTCACAACCAAAATCTTTTAGTCATATGTAGGTAATTTTGCACATTATATTAAAATAAGTGAATTTTAAAAAGCGTGATGCAAAATTTGATTATGATTCATGTTTTAGATTACCGCCAGATGCGTACAAAAATACAATCTTATGTGCAATAATTAAATTAAATTAAATAATTAAAGTTCACTCAAGGTAATTGTTATAATATATTTGGAAGAAGGTAATGTTTGAAGAATTTACTATAAAAATGCAACAAAAGTACAGCAAAAAAAAATCTCTACTCGCTATTACGCGACCCTTACTTGTTTATCTTATCTTAAGCGAGCGAATAGCCCTTCGAATATTAAATTTTTTGGTCGATGATTCATCTTGGTTAAAAGTTTCACTATTACGTTATTATAAATTTAATGTTTTTGGTTAAAAAATAAACTATTAGTTTCTGAAAAAATATTCCATTTGTAATGACTTTTGCCAAGGGCAAGGTTGCAAGCGCTTAGAAGTAAATGACATGTAGCAAACAGATGTTAAGATAGTAAGTACATTACGCTTGTTTGCAAGAGGACATGTAATGGTTACGTAAAGACTCAAAACTGTAAAGGAAGCGAGTATAAAAAAATAAAGAACTGTTCCATTTCTAGTGGAAAACTTATCTTTTTAAGATGAAAAGGGACATATTTAGTTAATATTTGTTATGTTTTCTTGAAAAGTAGTCTTTTTTTATAAAAATTAATCTTCCTGGCTAAAAAATAATTTCTTTTAATTAAAAATGCATCCTTTTTGTTGAAAGTATTTGTTTTTTTGTCATTAAAAATTCAGTTTTTTCTCTGAATATTTAACTCTTCCTTTTTTGTGGAAAATTTATTATTACACATTTAAAAACTTAACTATTTGATATAAAATAAATGTATTTTTCTTAAGATTCATATTTTTGGTTGAGGATTCAACTATGAAATTAAAAACTCGTTTTTCACGGTTTAATTTAGCTCGTTGAAAGTTAGTTTTTTGTTTGCTAAAAATGAATATTTTAACCTTGTTCATTGAGATTTCCTCTATGTAAGTATGCATTCAAAATTTTAATTTAAAATTCAGCTGACTGCGAGAAAATTGTTCGTTTTAGCTTAAAAATTAATCTATTTTGTTAAAAATGCTTTTCTTTTTGCTTGAAAGTTCAACTATTTGGTGCTTGTAAAGAATTTTGGGTTGCGTTACTTTTCTGGAAGAGATTTTTTCCTGTAATTTGTGAAAAGTTATTATTTTTTAATATAATTTATGCAGTTTATGAATTTCAAGAATGAAGTTTCTTATTTAACCCATTTAGCAATTATTGTATGCTGCAAAAAATGTTTTCCTCTATAAACCTAGAAAAGCTTTTTTTTTTTAATTTATCACGCAGTTATAGACTGTTAATATAGATATTTTTGTGAAAGGTTGTTTGCAATTATTTAAATGATCTTCTTTTTTTTTTAAATGTTTTCCTTGTAAATCTCGAAAAGTTGCTATTTGCTGTAGTTAATAGCGCAGACAATGGATCCCAACGCTATGTCTATCATGATTCAGTAATTTTTCTTTATCTGAAAACTTATACCTAGATTTCTTAAACAATAATCATTTTTTAAATTAAATTTAAAAATTAAAAAGAAATCCACTATGAGAACTTATATAGTTTCGCGAATTTAGCATTAATAATTTTGCTTTTTGGTTTCTAAGGATTGAATTAACAAGTCTAATTTATAAAGATTTGACAAATTGTATTACGACATATTCTTCAATACATTAGCATCATCATATAATTAAATAATTAAATAATACTAAAGACATAATAATTGTAATTGCTGGAATTTGTCTCTAATGCACCAAATAGTTGAATTTTGAGCTAAAAAACATCAGTATATTTAACCAAAAATTGAATAGTTTAATTTTAAGTTGAAATAATTAATTCTTCAAAAAAGTAATTTCAACCAGAGTGATCAATTTTCAATAAACAAAATAAACCTTTAACTCAAATCGATACACTTTAAATCAAAAAGATAAATTTTTCACAAAAGAATTTACTTTCCAAACAAGTAGTTTTGTTTTTATCCATAAAGATGAATTTTTAAATAAAATTAACTAATATTACTTTATTACTAATCATTAATTATTATTAATCACTTAATTGCATTTAACAGGATTAATTGAGTTTTCAACGAAAAAATGAATTATAAAAGAATACGATTAATTTCCTACCAAAAAATACGATTTTTCAATAAAACACATGAATTTTTAACGAAACAGTCGAATTTTACATAAAAAAATGAATTTCCAAACGAAAGGGATAATTTTCAAACAAGAAACTAATTTTAGACCAAAAAAGAAGATATTTTAACAAAATACAAGAATTTTTAACGAAATAGTTTAATTTGAAACAGGAAAACACAACATTTCAACCAAATTTAACCAAATTAAATTTCTAGGTAAAAAATGAATTTTTAACCGAAAAGAAGGAATTTTCAACAAAATAGTTAAATTTTTAACTCAAAAAATTAGTTCTCAAACATTAAAATTAATTTCTACCAAAAACTACAAATTTTCAATTAAAAAGATAAATGGTCAACCTAAAATTGAATAGTAAAATATTTTCAATTAAAAAACTAATGTTTAACCAAAGCAATGAATTTTTACATAAAATTATGAAATATTTAGTTGGAATTGTTGGTTATAGTGAAACTTAAAAAAAAAAGAATTTTCAAACAAAATGACTAATTTTCACCTTAATGATTTAAAAAGGATTAAATGATCTTTCACTAGAATTATTGATTTTTTTTACCAAAAGATTATCCAAAACGGACGAATTTTCTACTAAAAAAGATAATTTTTCATCCAGAAATTTCGTACTTACATTTTTAGTTAAAAAAATTAATGTTTAACTAAAGACATGATTTTTAAACTAAAATTATGAAATATTTTACTATATTACATTTTCACTTAAAAAGGAATTAATTATCAACAAAAAAAATGAATTTAAAAAAAATAGTTAAAGTTTTAACAGTAATAATTTAGTTCTTAGTAAAAAAATTAATTTTCATGCAAGGAAAAAACGATTTTTTAATCAAGTAGCTCAGTTATCAACCTGAAAGATGAATTATCAATTAAAATGAAGAACCATTCACCAAAAAATTAATTTTTAACAAAAGAGTTTATGTTTGAACCAAGTAATTAAATTTTCATTCCAGAAAAGATAAATTCTGAAAAAAAATCATTTAGTTGATATTTTAACTAAAAAATATTTTAATTTTCAGTCAAAAACAGTTTAATTCAACCAAAAAATACGACTTTTCAACATGAGTTAAATTTTTATCTAAGAAATATTTTTGTAACCAGAAAGGGAGAATTTTGCAAAGAAAATAGTGATTTTTCAATAAAATGCATGCATTTTTAATCAAATATTTAAATTTACTTTAATAAGGGTCAATTTTCAAATAATAATAGAATAGTTCAGTTTTAAGTTAAAAAATAACTACAAAGCAAAAAAGAAACGTATTCATTTTTTGCGACTAATACAAAAACTTTGCACATTATCAAAAAATTTGTTTCGGAAAATTTATAGACCTTTTTTTAGATAAACATTTTTCTTGATTAACATTTTAACATATTTTGCACATTTTGGCTCAAAGATGAATTTTCTTTTTAATAACTTTCTTGATACTTAGAACGAAGAATGTGCCCCTTATTACCAAAAAATTTGTTTAGCTTTTTGAGCTAGAAAATTTCACATCTAATCATTTTTTTCAAATCGTGCACAGTTTTTTTGGAAAATGGAATTTTTTTTATTTCAAAAAATCATTTGCGATGGATAAAACCAGAGCCATAGGGCAAAAATAGCTGTTTAACAAACTCGTATTTTCTTTTAGGACGTTCATATAGTGTACCAAAGAAAAATCTAATCTGATTCTTTATCATTCAGTGAGTTTGAAAACGACGTGATTTGATGAATTCGGCGAAATTTAATTTTCAAACAAAACTAATATCTTCTCATTGAGACAAGAGTATAAAAAAGTTAAAAACTTTATTGTTAAATAAGAAATTCTGTTTAGGTTGGCTAAGCTAGTGAGTTGGTTTTCTGCAATTTTCCTGTCCTCTGGCCAAACGCTTAGGCAAATGCGAGTACTTCTAATAAAGTCGGATGCAGACGCAAGATATCACTGGTTGAGATTAAATTCATATTATTCGTACTATTTAATTTCGAATAATGCAAAAAAATCAATTTTTTGGACGATCCCTTAAAACACAATAATTATAATAATAATAGTCTGTAGTCACTCGTTATATCTGGAATAACGGTTATTTCAAAAAAGAAAAATCAAATTCAACTCTGTGCATCCTAAAGACCCTATACCTTAATTACTAAATTTTGTTTTTATTTTTTTAAATAGAGTAAGAGAAAGATAATAGAATTGGTGAATAACATTTCATTTAATTTTTTAATGTATATAGATGTACATTTCAGTTTTTTTGTGTACAAAATTACATCTTTTTCAAAAAAGGTGGTTGGTTTTTTTTGGTTATCAAACTAGAATAGTCCCGTTCTAGTTTGGAGAATAAACATTTTATTTTCCATTACCAGATCCAAAGTCGTTTCTTTGTGCATTGCTTGTTTGATTCCTAGGAGAACTCGGTTGTTCATAGCGTGCAGCATTATATGGTACATTGGTAGGCTTGTTTGGTGCACCATTATATTGTTGTCCATTGCTATGAATTTATGGTTGACCATAATTTTGTTGTGTAGAGCGAGTTTGTTGTCCTGTACCAGAATTTTGTTGTCCATTGCCAAGTCTTTGTGGTTCAATATATTGTCGTTTATAGGGAGGTCGTTGTTGTGCAATAGAAGTTTAATGTTTATAGTGAGGCTAATGTCCTTGTCTATGGTCATGTAGTCTTGGTCCAAAATATTGTTTTTGGTGCAAGTTATCTTTTAATGCAGGTTGTGCTGGTGCAAAATAGTTTCTTTGTTCAGAATGTGCTGCTGTAAAGTAATTTTTTTTGCAGATTTTGCTGATGCAACATAATTTTTTTATGCAGGGCTAGATTGTGATGCTGCAAAATAATTTTGTTGTACATAGCTAGCCTGTGCTTGTCCAAAATTATTTTTTTGTGAAGGGCGAGATTGTTCAGATCCAAAATCATTTTTTGTTCCAACAATTTCTTTTCCATTTCCGCATTTGCTAAGACCATATCATAAGCAAAAACTTTCTAGCGAGAGAACATGGCACAGCGGAGTGCATAGTAAGCTCGAAAACTCCAGCGCTGACGTCCACTAAAATCATAACTATTCCTAAACTATTAAATATTTTGATCTGAAACTTTCCAAAAAACTTCATCACACCTTTCTTCGAATTTTCGTCGCGAGAAGTATTTGCCTGCTCAAAATTCCCCTGCTAAACGAAACGCTGGAAGTTACAAGTGTTCGATTCGCGCCGAGCATCAGAAAAAAATTAATAATAATTTTTAAAAACAACGGTTTTAAATTCCTATTATATTGCTAATCGAAGGACATCTTAAAGCACATTTTCTGACATTTTCATTAAAAAAATTCAAAAACTGAAGCACTGAGCACGAGTTAAAGTGAAAAACAGATTAGAATCAAGTTGTTCAAAAAAGTCAGTTTTTTGGTTTTATTTCGGAAAATAACAAAGTTGCAACTTTTTGTCTAGAGGAAAAAAGATGCACAATAAAAATTCACGTCCAAATATGTCCTTTAAAAATTTTAAATCCAAAATTTGTTTTAAAGCCTCCAGGGGACTATGATTTCGCACGAGAAAACTCTATACGCCATTATACGATCCGGCCCCTCAATTGCTCCACGAAACTTTTTTCGACATTTTGCGTCGTTTGGTTCAAAATTTGCATTTTGGTTTTTTCCATAGTATTTTCGATCAATAAATCCAAGTCTTATCAAAAAATTTCTGAGGAAAAATGATAGGTCTTTTAAAAAGCTACAATTCTTTTTTAAACTTTTTTTTACTTATCTGTCGTCGTTTAGCTTAAAATTAGAATTTCCTTTTCGATGCATACAGCAATAAACTGAGTCCTATCAGTAAATGATTAAAACAAAAATTGGAGATATTTTAAGCAGCTTCAATAATTCTTCTTTTAAACTTTTTTTTACGTTTATATCCTCGCTTGGCGTAAACATGAAATTTTCGGGTTTTTTATACCATTTTCGATGGAACTCAACCAAAAAAATTAATTTTCCAGCAAAAAGTTTCATTTTTTAACCAAAAAGATATGGAATTTCTATTAAAAGAGATGAATTTTCAAATAAAAAAAGACATAATTTTTACCCATAAAATATTTTTTCAGTTAAAAAAGATAACAAATTTTAAACAAAGAGGTGAATTTTAAATTTTAAAATAAAACCTCAATCATTTAAAAATTTTCAGGAAATCTTATTGTTGATACTGTTATTTTTTTTACCAATACTTTTTAAAGTGCTAAAAAAAGTATTCTACAATTTCATGAATAAAAACAATATTTCTGATGATGTGATTTCAAATAAAAAACATTATTTTTAACGATAAAATTTTAAAACTTGCAGTAAACGTTTATTTCAACCATTTTTTTGCAATTAAGTTTTTTTCTACGATTTTCGTACAGTTTTTTCTGGCTAAAATCGTTTCAGAAATGTTAACAATTACAATTTTACCTTTTATAAATATTGTTTTGAAACATTTATAAATAAATATAATTATGAAATGAGGTTATTTATTTGGATCTTTTCATTTAAAAAAACGATGGTAAAGAAAAATTCGGGAAAAAATTAAAAACATTCAGAAAATAAAAACAACGTTATATTAATCAAAAAGACAAGACTAAAATAGGGTACCTCTAAATCATTTCTGATTTTTACTTTTTTTTTAAATTTGTTGACTACAAAGATATAAGATTTTTTTAATTACCTTAATATTGATACACTTTTTGTTGATTTAAGGTTATCATATTATCCATCATGGCGAGATTATTTCTGTTGATAATTATATTAGCGAATGTTTAATATGTTTATTGACAATTACAGTTCCATTTATTACTCCTCATGTTTAAAGAGTTTTTATCAAATTTTAAGGTAAAAAAATGTTCGTGTATCTCTATCAAGTTTATTCTTCATATTAGCAGAAGAATTATCTTCAAAAAGTCATTGGCCGGTCACATGAATATATGATAGAGGAAATGGGAACTGTTGCACAAAATTAAATCGCAAGTTATACCATCGATGTTAGCAAAAATTCCAAAATTGTTAATAATAATAAAAATTCGATTGATCTTAAAAACCCTTTTTTTAATGAAAATATTTGCTGTTTTCCTTTTCCTAAACGAGAAGTATATTCTCTCAATTGAAAAAATCGCTTATTTGAATTTATATGGTTTTTGTGATTCCGCCAGGGTATAGAATGTCGAAAAAATTATAATCTTGTAAAATATCATCAATCGTGAAGAATATTTATTAAATTATAATTTATAATTACCAATAGAGTTGAAGAAACCGCAAAGGTGAAGAGAAGAATATCGATGAACAAATTCATTTTTTTTCGAATATGAAGGAAACTAAATGTCCTATTAGGAAAGAAAACAGAAGTTGAAGTAATATTTCTAGGTTTCTGGCTGGTATATATATATATATATACTGGTATTCCCGGATGCTTTCACGGAAACAAAATCTAAATGAGATAGGCAAATTTTGAAGGAAGTAATAATATTGTCTAAAAGAAACCATAGTATGATTGCGGAACTTTAGATCGACAACTTTGCCTTAATTTTAGAAACACCTACTCTATTCATATTTATATTCTTAAATTATGTATACATTTTTCCTGTGAATTATCACATTTTGGGATAGGTTAACGTAAATGAGGACTAGTGTCACCTAAAAATACATTGATTTTTTTTTGACTCTTTATGCATATAGCCCCAAATTTTTTTCGAATCCACAAATAAAAAATATGGGCTTCAAAAATAGTTCGAGGCTCTGTAAACCCAATGAATTTTAATACACATTTCCCATTAGAAACAAGACATTTTTTGTACATTTTATTCAGAATTGGTAATATTAGGTCAATTCAGTTATCGAACACAAATATACAGGGTGGGCCATTTTAATCTGTCCACCCCAAAATATCCGGAAATAAGCGGTATACAAAAAAATTGCTCAGGCAAAAGTTGCTCAGGACAATGAGGGCCCTCTTTCTGGAAAATCGGTTTTGACCTTGAGATCAATTTTCAAGGTTATTTAAAGGTCGCATTGATTTTTTTAAATGGGAATACCTATTTTTGACATTAGATTCTGAAAGAGCGGGAAATTTTACGTCCGAAATGATAGTTAAGAATCAATTTTTACGAGGTCAAATAAAGATTAAATCGAGGAAAAATTTCAAAAATCATACAGAACATGATTCTTTTTGTTTTATTTTTTAACACGTTTGAGTAACACAAAGCTGGGGTGAATTTGGGACAAACGACCTTGATCACCTTGACTTTGAGGCCAACTTGGAAGGTCATTCGTAGATCAAAGTGTACAGTTTGTTTGATTTGGAGCTTGTGAGTTTGTGGGATTGGTTTCGGGTGTATTAGTTTCAGAAAACAAACACTTAGACCTTCGAATGACCTTATAAGCATGCCTTAAGGTCAAGGTTCTCAAAGTCCTTGGTCCCTAATTCACCCCAGCTTTGTGTTGCTCATACGTGTCAAAAGAATAAAACAAAAAAAGTTTTGTTCTGCATGATTTTGGAAATTTGACTTTGATTTAACCTTTATTTCACCTCAAGAAAATTGACTCTAACTATCATTTCGGACGCAAAATTCTCCCCTATTTTAGAATCTAATGTCAAAAATAGAGGTTTCTATTTAAAAAATCAATTCGACCTTCAAATAACCTTTAAGATTGATATTAAGGTCAAAACCGATTTTGCAGAAAGATAGCTCCCATTGTCTTGAGCAGCAATTGTCTAAATAATTTATTTTTATACCGTTTATTTCTGGAGAGTTTGGGGTGTATAGATTAAAATGGCCCACCCTGTATATTTGCTTTTTAAATATTATAACCATAAGTCTGTTTCTGACTCTAATTATGATTCTTTAACTGCTTTTTTAATACAAATTGTTTCTTAAACATAAAATGCTACTTTGTACTCATAATTATATGTTTACATAAATTTTTTAAACAATTTATTATTATTTTTACTAATTTTTTCTTAGGATAGTTAGAAATTTCCGGGATTTACAATTTTCTTAACTAACTTTGAGCTTCTCAGTTAGGTCGAGGCAATAATCAATTAAATATACCAGGAATAATTTTTCGAAGAATTTATTATTTATAATAATACTCTCTTCGAACAATGCTAGAATGTTGCAGTTTTTTCTAAAAAATTTTACGTTTTGGCCACTTTCCGATTCGGGTAAGATTAAAATGAATTCAAGCTACCAAACATAATTACTTTAACAATTTATTTTCATTTCTAATAATATTCTTTTTGAGTAATGCTAAAAAGTTATTGATAAATTTTTAAAATATTTAATCAAACTGAATATTGTTTATAACTATCTTCTCCTATAGTTAAGTTAGATAGTTGCGATTTTTTTTCTGAAATTTTATATTTTTTTCCACTTTTCATAATGAATGAAAGTTAAGAGATTTAAATGTTTAAACAATTTATTATTATTTATAACTATCTTCTCTTGAATACTTGCTAAAAAGTTGCTGTTTTTTCTGCAGTTTTAAACTTTGCTTAGGTTTTTTAGTTATGAACAGATAATAAATAAACAATAACGAGTATATTTTTCTAAAATAAAAGAGATATTTGTATTAGTCTTTAAATTTTCTGTACGGATCATACTGTAAATGTAAATTTTCCTTAAAGTAGTTATTGAGACTCTAAAAAAAAATTATAAACTATAAGACATTCTTTAATCAGTTATGTTTGTTAAATGACATTAATTATTATATCACTAAATAAAAATGAGACAAAAACTTTAAAATTTCAGAAAAAACCGCAACTATCTAGTAATAATATAATAGCAGATAGGTAATAATAATAATAATAATTTGTTTTATCAATGAAATTTGTTAAATTTAATACATTATTATCTCGCGCTAAGTGAAAAATTAACAAAAAGTGGAAAATTTTAGAAAAAACCAAACTATTTAGCATTAGTATATAATAAAATAGTTATAAACAATAATATGTTAAGTTTTAATTAAAAAAGGTGAAATTTTAACAAGAGTTTAAATTTCAACCAAGTAGTTATATTTTTAACCAGAAAGATCAAATTTCAAATAAGATGATAAATATTTGAAAGTTACACTTGAATTTTCAACTAAAAAGATGAGTTCTCAAACAAGAAGCTGGTTTTCTGTAAAAACATACAATTTTTCAACTAGAGACATGAAATTTTAACGAAATAGCTGAATTTTGAACTAGAAAAGACAATTTAAAAAAAAACAGTCGAATTTTGAAGTAAAAAATATAAATCTTTAAGCAAAACTGGAATAGTTATACGTTTTCAGTTTAAAAAAATTATTTGTTGTTAAAAAAAAAATGTTAAACCAAAGAGAGCAATTTTTAGATAAACTGATTCAATATTCAATTGGTTTATTGAATTTCCAACAAAAAATATGATTTAAAACAGACGAATTTTCTACTAAAAAAGATAATTTTTCAAAAATTGCAGTTTAATTTTTAGTTTAAAAAATTATGTTCCAGCACAGAGATAATTCTTTACATAAAATGGTGGAATATTCAACTACATTACATTTCCGTTAAAAAACGAATTAAAAAAAAATTTTAACAAAAGAGCTTAGTTTTCAACCAAATAGATGATTTTTAAATAAAATAATGAACTTCTGAAATAAAACAGATATTTGTAGTCGCAACTATCTAGTTATAACATAAGAGCACATAGGTAATAATAATAATAATAATTTGTTTTATCAATTAAATTTTTACATTATTATCTCGCCCTAAGTGAAAAATTAACAAAAAGTGGAAAATTTTAGAAAAAAAAAACAACAATTATTTTAGTCAAATTTAAGTAATTATTAGTTTAATTTGATTAAAAAGTAGAAAGAGATTTGAAATTTGAAGAAAATCCTTCTCTCTAGCTGAAAAGATAAAAATCAGCACGCCACACATGCTCACACGTACATACAACTTGTACCCTCTGTTGTGACCAGAATAAGTATCGGATCAAAAAAGTGTTCTAGACTTTTTTGCTTATCTTTTTGTGCATGATGTGCTGGTAAAGGTAGCCAACTTTATATTTTCC
>JAAAKG020136093.1:0-36012 GCA_010014905.2 Druon quercuslanigerum | reverse complement strand
TTTCAAACAATGTTAATTTTAATAATATATCAATTATATTTTTCGCTGAAAATCAGTAACACGATTAACTATTACCTTAAATGAAAATCTAAGAATTTTAATTTTACAGATTCGAATAATAATGAAATTCTTTCTTTTATATTTTGCTGCATAAATTCACTGAAAAGTTAAATTCAAAATATTTTTTGTAATGAATCGAGTATAATTTTTAGGAATTTGCTTGTAGCATTGGAAAGCGTTTTAGAGACTACAGTATTTATGGACCCAATTAGCATAATTAAGAAATACAGAGAACACTGAGGCAGCGCTAGAAACTTTATCCACATTGCGATAAAAAATGAAGAACATAGGATATCTAAATGTTAATTTTTTAAATAAAACTTCCTCCATTAGAAGTCATGTTTTTCTACTGATAACCGAACATTGATGTGACAGTAAGATCTCTACAAATCTTTGCAATTAGTGAGTTTTTGTGTTCATTTTTATAGGAATAATATGAAATATGTTTTCCCGTATCATTTTTTTGATTAAACATTATTTTGAATTTGGTATTTAATATAATTTTTGCTTCTACTGTATTTTAATTCTAAAAAAGTCTGAACATACTCAGAAATATGGAAAACCACAAGTTGTACATATAATTTCATTAAATATCAAAATGAGAATTTTAAAAATTCACTTTTTTTATAATTTCGATTCCTGGAGCTTCGTGATTTTGTCCTTGTACATCGTTGTCAGTGGAAAGTTCTTATATACCCTAAAAAATTTGAATCTTATGATTATAATGGTCAAGGAAAATAATTAATCAGTGAGGAAAAAATTATGGATTTTTGAAAATGTGGGCACTCTGATGTAATATTCTTGTTAGTAATTTACTTGCCTTGTATTTCTTTTTTTTTGAAGCTGCTCTATCCTGACGATAAAATTTTTAATTAAAACTGTTATTATTTTGTTAAAAATTTAACAATTGGGTAAAAAGTCATCTTTTTTTGTTGAAATTTCAATTGAAATCTTTCTTGGCGAACAGTTTTTCTTTCTGGTTAAAAAATAACCTCTTTTATTAGAAATTTTACTTTTTTTTATAAAAAGCAATTGTTTGGTTGGTTTGATTTGATTGAGGATTTAATTATTTTGTTGAAAATTCGTATTTCTCATTGAATTCAACGGTTTCTAATTTAAAATGAAATTTTTTTTTGTTGAAATATATGCTATTAAATTATTCACTGAAAATTAAATTCTTGGGAAAGTTTATCTCATTGGCGAAAAATTGAATGAATTTGTTGATGGTTCGATTTTTTAAATTAAAATTATTTTTTTTAACTGAAAAGGTAAATTTTCCATTTTTCATTTAAAATGAATCTTTTTTATTAGAGTATTTGTCTTATTTGGTTAAAAATGAAACATTTTAGTTAAAAATTCAAATCTTTGGCTTAAATATTCAACTTTTTTACAGAAAATTCTAGTCTTTTGGTTAGAAAATTTCAACAATTTGAATTAAATATTTTCTCTTTCTTCTCTGAAGAAGCTTCACCTGCTAAAACTATTCTTTTTTTATTTTTTACTAAAAATTCAACTTTCCCATTCTTGTTAGAAATTCATAGTTTCTAGTTAGAAACTCAATAATTTGGTTGAAAATTAATGTATTTTTGTTTATCATTCATCCGTTTTGATTTAAAGTTCAACTATTGGGCAGGTTCGTTGTATTTTTGGTGAAAATTTTATCCATTACAGCTTCTGTTAAAAACTCATCTTTGCAGGCTTAAAATTCAACTGCAGGTATTCTAATAAAAATTTATCTGTTTTGTTAAAAATTGTATTATTTTGTTGACAATTCATCTTGTTGGTAGAAAATCTATGCATTTTGTTTCAAATTTGTATTTTTTATAGAAAATTTGTCTATTTCTTTTTAAATTAATTTGAAAATTAAACAATTTGTTTGAAAATTTATGTATTTTGTTACAAAATTAGTCTGTTTGTTTTTAGAATTATTCACTTTTCATAGAAATTTTTATTTTGTTGTTGAAATATTACATATTACGTTTTTTGTTTATATTTTATCTTTGTACCTTTAAAATTCAACTATTTTGTTCAAAATGGTATTATCTTGTTGAGAATTCTACTCCTTGGTGTAAAACTGAAATATTTTGTTGAAAATTTGGTTTTTAAAATATCAACGAGTACATTTTTCGTTTAGAATGGCTTCAAAATTAAACTATTTAATTGAAAATGCAATTATTTTTCGTTGAAGTTAAATCTTTTTTATTAAAAATTCAACCATTTGGTTGACAATTCATCTTTGTAGGATGACAATTAAACATTTTGGTTCAATATTCAGTTTTTTTTCTTAAATTGATTTATTTTGTTGAAAATAGTACTATTTTCTTAAAAAGTCGTCGTTTTTGTCTAAAATTAAACTGTTCTGTTTAAAGTTCGTCTTTCAGACTTAAAAATCGATCTTTTATTGTAGAGAAGAAACTATTTTTGTTTGAAAATTTTTCAATAAGAAATTCTCTCTTTTACTGCGTCGAAGATGATAAATGATTAAATTCATCATTTCCTATTTTTCATGGTATGCCGCTTTTGGCTATAGACGATCTAGAAAGGCAATGGTATTTGATTATCAGCTCAATTCGAGTGCGCCCCTTAGACCTATATTTTATTCCTTTTTGATTTCGCGAATAAAATCTAAAGAATGACATACTTTTTTGAAAACCTGTTTTAATTTGAGTCACCCTCATCCAGTCATTTGCCATAGAGGTCATTGTGATTATCATCTTAGACAATGGGGGCTGCTGTTGTGAGCTGCCAACCCTTGCATGATACAAGCCCGACATACTGCATTGTTTCGCACACAAGGGCGAACCATATGAAAGAAACCCAGATTTTTCATTCTGTTTGCGGAAATTTGTTATTTTTTAAAACCTTGCTATGCACTGCGACACTCTTTCTGTCGTATCAGGAGGCTCGCTGAGCCTGGAAAATATAGAAAAATGTTAATGGTCGTGGAAATCTTTTTTTTATCGCTCAAAAGAGCTTATACAAGAATTTCCTTACTCAAATATGTGCGTACTTGACCTACAACTACTCTCTTAGCGATATTCTCGAAGCAGGCGTGTTAAATTCGATAAGGGAATAATTGTACAAGTCGCATTAATAACGGAATATTATTTCCAAGGTCAGCTGAATTCTACCTTTTTATAACGGCCTCGTACTCTGCTTTACACAAAGTACTATTTTCATCAGCTAAAAATACATAAGAAGCTGTTTTTAAAACTGCGTTTTCCTTTCGTTTTCGGGATGTGAAAAAATGAGATTGTCCATCCGAGTCTCTCGCTTAACTATACAATTTCATGGCTATAATATCTCCATTATTTCCGTTATTTTAATTTTATATCAGCGTACGGTTAACTGTTTTTCCTGTTATGAATTCCGGTATGAGAGAATAATTCAGATTCTCTCTCCATAAACTAAATAGACTGGGGAAATTTTGCGTTACACTAAATAGGACAGAGGAAAGTTGATAAAAGGCCATTGTTGAAAGATGAAAGTATATATCATTGAGGTCATATGTTTAGATTTTTTTTCAAAATAAACATTTTTTGTTGTCAAACAATAATATTCATGCGTTTTAACACAAAGTTTACGTTGCTAAGAAAAAGTGTTACTTTTCTAAACAGATCTAGTTGATGAATTTTAGTTATTTGTAAAGACGGGGGGGACCGTAGATTTGGAAGACAATATTGAAAAAGTCAGGGATTTTGTTATTTGAATATTAATGGTCAGGGAAGATGAAAAATTGGTAGGGAAAAATTAGGGAATTTTTAAAATGAGGTCTTGCAGCCAACCTGATTTAATATTCTTGTTAGTAATTTATTTACCTTATATTTCTATTTCTATTTCTATTTTTTTGCATGTGCTTCCTTAGACTGGCTCTTATATTTTACTTTTAAAATTAACTTACTCTACCTCCCCCCCTCCCATCCTGTTTTCTTGGAATTTAAAAAAACTACAAATTTATGCGAAATCGGTTAGCACAAATGTGCAGGGGTCGCGCAAACACCAGGAAGTTTCCGATCGATTTAACGTGGGAAAAAAGTCAGATAAAATGACCCCATAAGCGCTAAATTTGAATTTTTCCTAATATTACGCTTTGTTAACGCTTTTTAAACGTTTTTTCTTAAATAATCATTAATTGTTAATTTACGAATACCCAGTAATCTATAAACTAATTTTTTTGTTGTTTAAACAATTTTCTAGACGTTATGAGTTCTTTAATGAAATACAACAATGACATGATATCTTTAAATCGTTTTACAATTATATTCATATTATATTATATTATAGTTGAGGGCAGAAAAATGAAAAAAACTCACGAAGTATAAACAAGAAGCACCCTAGTACTTCCCCCTGAAGATTAATTTTTTAGTTAAGAATTTTATCATTTGGTTTAAAATTGAACTATTTTGTTGGAAAATTATATTTTTGTGGAAAATTTATATTTTGGTGTTAAAATTTCACCTGAAATCTTTTGTACTAAAAATTTATCTTTTTTGGATAAAAATTGAACTGTTTTGCTCAAAATTGATTTTCTTTGATGAAGAATTCATTTATTTTATGAAAAATTCTTATTTTCTGGTGAATGAATCTACTTTTTATTTGAAAATAAAATTTTGTTGTTAAAATATCTACTATTAAATTATTCGTTAAATATTCATATTTTTAAAAATTTGAAAAAAAAATAAATAAAAATAAAATTCATCTCAAGTGATAAAACGTTTTTTAAAAAAAAATAATTTTTTAACTAGAAATTTAAATATTTTAGTGGAAGATATATCACTTTTTATGCAGATTCATCCCTTTGGTTGAAGGGTTAAGTACTTTGATTAAAATTTGTATTTTTTATTTGATAGCTTATATCTTTAGTTAAAAATTGAACTTTTTCATTGAACATTTTTCTTTGTTTGTAAAATTAGTTTTTTTTTTAAATTTTATATTTAAATTTTTGTTTGAAGTTTCCTTTTTTTTTTGGTTGAAATTGCAACTGTTTAGTTTAAAATTTAACTTCTTTAAAACCTTGAAAGCTTGACAAATTAGATGATGTTTTTTTCTTTCTTGCCTGAATAATATTTATTTGTTAAAAATTGATCTTTCTGTTTGGAAAATTTGTTATTTTAGTTAAAAATTCGTCTCTTTAGTTTCAAATTTGATCATGATATGGCTAATTTTCACACGGCAATTTTCAGGAGTGGTAAACTGACTATCGCGTTGACGTTTCATTGAAAAGATTCATCTTTGATCATTGAAAAATTGACTATATGAAAATTCTTGTTTTTTGGTGAATATTCATTTTTTGTAGAGAATTCATATGTATTGGTTGAAAATTCAACTAGCATCTAAAAATTTAAATTATTTGGTTGATATTTAAGTATTTTTGGTTAGTTATTTTTATTATTTCTTTTTTGTTTGAATATTTAACCAATTGATTGAAAACTCAAAATTGCTTCAAAAATTTAACTATTTTGTTAAAATTTAAAGCATTTTGTTAAAAAGTCATCTCTTCTGGTGAAAGTTTTAACTGAATTGTTCAACATTTCTCTATTTGAACAGAAAATTTGTCCTTTTGTATTGGAAATTCTTTATTTTGTTGTTGAAAATTGGGCCATTTAATTAAATAATTTTTTTTGTGGGTTAAAAATTCATCAATCAACCACGATTTTGTTCAAAATTTGATCATCATAATGAAATATTTAGTATTGTGTTAAAATACATTTTTTTTTGTCAAATATTCAACTCTTTTGTTAGGATTTATTCTTGTTAATAGCAAATTTATTGGTGTAAAAATGTCGTCTTTTTTGTTTAAAATAAATAAATATTAAAAGGGTGAGGTGCTGGTCTATGAATATTAATATCAAGGCAAAACGAGAAATTGGTTAAAGAAAAATCAGGGAAAAGTTACGGTATTTTGAAAATGAAGTTTTTCGGTCATCTGAAATTGTACCAAAACCCTAATTCTGATTACTTTACGCACCCTGAATGGCAACTATTCAAATATATGTATATCAACTATAGATTCGTATTTCTAATAGACCAATCAGTTGTTATTCTATGCGCACGACTCGCTTTCAAACTTCAGATAGGTTTCGAAATTTCTAAGATCACAACATATAAACTCTGTGAGGATAGAGTTTTGACCAGTTTACTGACTATAACTGCGATTAAAATTGATTACTTGATTCAATGATTGATAACATAATAATAATAATAATATTAATAAGAATTAACATTTTAATAAATATACCAAATATATTCTTAAAATGTAGAATGATTACGAAAAAAGTATATTAATAAAATACGAAACAACAAAAATAAATTTTTTTTCTAAATAATAGTCCCTGCTAGTGCACCCGAGAATATGGTAAGTATTTTTATGTTTTTCAGATTACACGAATAAAATTAATTTTTCACCAAAAAGTTCATTTTTAACTTAATATTTGAATTTTTAACCCAAAACGTAAAATTTCCAACAAAAAATGTAATATATCATTGGTAATTCAATAAAAGAGTTAAAAAACAACAAAAAACAGTTGAATATATCCAAAAAATACGAATTTTTAACAAGAAAGTTTAATTTTCTGTCAAAAAAGACAAATTTTTAACAAAATAATGAATCTTCAACCAAAATTAATTCATTTTTAACCAAGAACATGAATTATGGAGCCAAAATATTAATGTTGTGTCAAAATAGTTACACTTTTAACCAAAGAAATTAAGTTTTATCTAAACTCATGAATTAAAAAAAAAGAATTTTTAATTAATTAGTTTCACTTTTAAACATATATTTAAATTTTCAATAACAAAGGATAATTCTCAACAAAAAATTTAATATTTGAAAAGAGCGTTAAATTCATCCAAAAATACGAATTTTTAACTAGATAGTAAAAACCTGAAACAAAACAGATTACTCTTCATTGAAACTGATGCATTTTGAGGATAATAAAACGGTGCAGTTTTGACCAAAAGAGATGAATGTCTATAAAGCTCGATAATGGGTTGCCTCGCGCTTCGCGCTCGGATTTTATTATCTGCTTTTTGCATGCCTGAATGAAATTTTATCAAAAGGAACTCTTTTAGATCGCAGTATTTGTATACGTCTTCATATTCTAAATGTGCTACTGAATTAACTATAGATAAATAATAAGTTACTCAAAGCTCTGTAGTCTTTGAAGTACACATTCTCATCGTAACACTGGTGCTGCGCGCTCGATTTTTAACAGACATTTGTAAATGCATATTTTCTGGACCACCTTAAAATGATTAAAAAAACAACATTTATTTTTTTAGACATTTTTTCTCTATCTCGCGTTGTTATGGTAATAATTGGATACTTGTTGTCATATTACTTTTTATGGATAAAGCAAAATATCCTACAAGTCTTCTTTCAGATTTTTGACACATATGGTCTATTTTTGTGTGATATTAGAATTATCAAATTTTTGCATATTACTTACGATAGATAAAAAAGAAATTGCGAATCCTATTGGAAAATGCTTAGAAGACATTTTGTAGGATTTATAAAAAGCTTTAATTTCTCTTTGAGTCTTTTTTGTAGTTTGCGTCGTTTGGCCATTCTATAAATTTCTCAATCATGAATGATCAGAATGTAATACATGATTACAAATTTGTATCTCTTTTCTTAAATGAATAACTTTTTCTTTCGATTTGTTTCCGTACCTTTTATCGTTATTCCACAAATTTCTTACTTTTATTTTTAATGCCATTTTTATGATTAAGACCAAAACTATGTCGTTTATCAAAAGGTCATACATAATAAAGGACCCCGCACCGAATGTTAAGAAAATGACTCTTTGTGAAAAATTCTAAAAAATTTGTTATTGTATTTACCAACCTGCAGAGAAAAAATCTGACAGAACGAAATAAGAAAAATGGACAGTTTTTCGATAAGGCTTGTCAAAGTTTCAATTTTTACATGTATTTAAACAGAAAAATGCTTATTTCTATTGAAATACTTTTTTTTCTCAAAAACTCTTTGAAAGATTTGGCTTAAAGTTTTACATTTTGTCGATCAGAATTACTGAAAGAAAAGGTTCATACCGACGGAAGAGAAAGAATAATGGTTTTTTGTGTATATAGCATTTGTTGGGGGTGTTTTCATACCCTAACCATTCAAGTATAGAAAACATCATTTTGTAGTAACTAAAATCAGCAGAGATTTTTTATTAAACTGCTACGGTTTGAAATCACTTTCCAGTAAGTAGTGAAGCGTACACAGCAAGAATATGTATTTGAATTAATTTTAAGGGATGTTTTAACATTAAAGCCAGGAAAATGGCATTCCTTGAAGAAAAAAAACACAAGGGATATTCTGAATAAAATATCAGGGTAGGAAATTACACACATACATACCTATACAGGGGCCCTTTTTCTGAATTGTCTTGGTTTTTCGGGGTATACAAACGTTTAAGATGCTTAACAAAATTCGATGAAATGTTAAGGTGTACATCACCTTGACCATCATGACCTTCAGGTCAATTTTCAAGGCCACTTGAAGGTCAAGACGATTTTTCTTAGATTGAACTCTATGCCCGGATGAATTTTGACTATGTAGTTATAAAAGTAACATTCTTGACATTTTCACCTGTCTGTGAGTAGTTACAAAAAATACACTTTTTCCTTACTTTTAGCGTTACCCAAAAACAACGGCGTGGGCGTAGTAAGTTCTGTTTCCTTTGGGGTGCTTTCTTGCTCTGAGTTCCCCTTGCATCTCAAGTTTTGGCTGGTTGATTAACGTGAGTCCCTTTGCCTCGCACCATTGCTAACAGCGTGACAATCAGCCACGGAGTAACTGTTTGAAGTGCTCTCCATTGGCTTGAAGATACAAACGTAGACGTCTTTCAAACCCGTCGACAGTTTTCAGCCAAGCTTCTCCAGAGATGGTTGCGCAAGCTTTCCGAATTCTTTGCATCAGATCTTCGATTACTGTGGGTCGCTGAGCAAAACCTATATTTTTAATATAACCCTATAAAAAGAAATCAGGTGATAATTAGATCTAGTGAGCAGGAAGGTCATTCGAATAAACCTGCTCCTCCAATCCATCTCTCATTGAAGTTTAAGTTTAAAAACTCGCGTACGATGAGGCAAAATGTGGCGGTACACCATCATGTTGAAGCCACATTCTTTATCTTGTTGCTAATTCAACGTTCTCCAATAGTCCAGGTAAATGGTCCCTTAACAACTCTAAGTAAACGTGTCTGTCAACTTTTCCGCCAAGAAAGTTGGGTCCAATTAAATAGCCATTTACTATTCCGCACAACACCATAACACTCCATCGATTTTGATGATCCGTCGCTCTGTACCAGTGAGAATTTTCGTCCGACCAATAATGACAGTTATGTCTATTGAGCTTCCCGTCGCTGTAGGATTTACTTTTATCTGAGAAAAGTACATATCGAAAGAAACTAGGATCATTCTGTACCATTTGCAAAGCCCTTTGGCAAAAATTAAGACGCGCTAAAACATGATCGGGCCTTAAGGCTTGCGTTAGAGTATTGTGGTAAAAGCATGATAGCTCAGAGTTCTTAAAATGCTTGATACTGTAAGTTGTGGTATGCCTATCTCTCTTTCAATTTGTCGAGTACTGATTTGTGGATCAACATGAACAGATGCTAGATTAGTTACAGCTCGTGCATCATTTTCGTTGTACTCATGTTGTTGGTGTTCACGAATAAGCATCCCATTGCGAGCTCTTTCATTCAAAGTACTTATTGGTAAATTAGTAGGATGTCTTCTGTTTGGAAACCGTTTAGCTTAAAGTCTTGATGCAGCGTCGTAGTTAATGTGACATTCCCCTAAGATTATTATTATATCAACGTTTTATATCAATCATCAAATTCATTTAAAAAGGATTTATGTTAGTCCTGACTGATTACAGTGTAGTAGCAGGCATTTGTTTTTCCTTAGAGTGGTTGACTAAATCCACACTCCCATTTGTTTCCCTGATATTGATGCTTCTTTTCGGCCTCATAACCATTTGGTGTTAAGTTTTTTAGTTTATTAAAATAATAATCCTGTTCAGAGCTTCATGCAGGAAAAATTTATTATTTTAAAATTCTAACTGCTGCCGATTTCATATTCGTAATTTGAATCACTGAAAATTAGAAAAAATTAAGTATTGTCAATTTTTTTGATCAATGATATGGTAATAATTTTAGGGGAATGTCATGTTAACGCCGCTGCTTCATGAAAACTTTACGCTGAACGGTTTCCCGTCAGACGACATCCTACTAATCTAACAATAAGTACTTTGACTGAAAGAGCTCGCAATGGGATTCTTGTTCGTGAACGCCGACATCATGACTGTAACGAAAATGATGCACGAGCTGTAACTGTTCTAACAGCTGTTCTTGTTGATCCACAAATTAGTAAAGTAAGGACAAAGTGTCTTTTTTTTAAACTAGTCACAAAGAAGTGACATTGTCAAGATTCTCACATTTGTAACTACATGATCACAGTCTTTACATCTTATCCGAAATGATTGTACTGTCTGGGTTTTTTGGGGGGATGACCTTGAAAATGGACCTGAAGATCATGATGGTCAAGGTTATGTACAACTTAACATTTCATCGACTTTTGTGAAACAATTGTATAATTGGACGTTTGTTACCCCGTAAAACCAAGAGAATTCAGAAAAAGGGCATCAGGTAGTTTCTCAGACATTTGACCTTAGCTTTTTACGTTTCCAAGGTCACAAAAACCATGATTTAAATCTGCAGTAAAAAATAGGGGTTCTCATTTAAGAGAAGGGACTTACTTCCATTTGAGCTTGAAAATTGACCTCAAGGTCAAAATTGATGATACAGTCCAATGTCCCCCGCGGTCCTGGTCAAGCTTTGTCCGAACCATTTCTTCGTAGATAAATTATTTTAGAAGATATTTGGGATTATAGATTAAAATGGGTCACCGTGTATATATGTAATACTCTCCGAAGCAGATATAAACGTCTCATCGGGCAGATTTGGTCTTCCGAACTTTCGGCGAGATACAAAGTATCTGTAACGAACATGCTTGTCATGCCGGTAGTAATCTATTCATTTGGAGTCGTTCCATGGACGAAGAACGAGCTCAGATCCCTTGATATCGGGACACGAAAGGTTATGCACATAAACAAACGCATGCATCTTAAGTCTCTACATCTCACGCCGTCAAGGTGGTCGCGGAATATTGAATCTTGAATGTCTTCACATACATGATTATTCTGGGTACATCAGATAGAGTCGTAAATAAAAGAGAGCTTCTTCTTAAAATGGTCAGGAAGCATGAAGAAGTGCGCAAAGGTCTTAACACTCTTAGCTTCAGTATCAGGGCTGAGAAAAATGCATCAAATCTTATCTATCTCGAGTACTCACTCACGGATTAATAAAGCGCAGGAGAAAAACTTTTGTGAACAGCTCCTCGATAACACGATGCGCGGCATCTTCCACAGAAATGTGAAGGATCAGTCAATGTCGTGTGAGCTAATTTTTGCTTTCCCTAAATCACCCGGATTGAAGTCTAGGACACATAATATCTAGTAGTCTAACTCATGCGGGAACGACTTACATTCAAAGGCACAATGCGGTACTAAGCGTGCTTTATTACCATCTCTGTCACTCTTACGGCATTAACCTTAATATCGCTCCGCTAAACGCTTCTGGAGAAATAAAGTCAATTGTCGAGAATGAGAAGCGCCACATATACTAGAACTTTATATTCTCGAATATTGTTTCTGTTGCACACTCGAAGCCTGATATGGTTCTCCTTGACTTCGAGAAGCGAACCATGATCGTTATCGAATTTTCGGCACCAGCTGACAAAAACGTCATAGACAAGGAAAATGAAAAGAAAGAGAGGTATAGAGACCTTATAAGGGAGTTGCGACAATTGTACCCGTGATATTTTGTTAAATTAATCGTCCTTATCATCGTCACAGACTGTAACCACCTATCTGACGGTCGTGGGACGTGGTTATGGCTGCAATTTTACTGCGATTTCGCTGGGATCGGACATATAATCGGGATATGACAAACTATTAATTATATATACACACACAGTGGAACCTCTATAACTTGAAGAATTATAATGTAAATAGCAAGACTCTGTAACTCGAATTGATGTTGTCACCGCGAACCTCTATAACTTGAAATTTTACTCCAAATGAGCCTTTATATCTCGACGTTATTGTACATAAAACTCTATAATACAAACTATTTATTTACGTATCATCGGTATCAAACAGTCGTCACGATGTTCTTTAAATACTTTAAGAACTTATCTAGAGAGGTCTGATGTTGATGACAAGATTTTCTCAGCATTAACGAAAATAGATAATTTTTTGGAAATTTAAGAAATAAAATCTTTAGAGCAGAAACAAATTGCAAATTTTTTCTGTATACAATAAAATTATACTATAGTTTCTAAAATTATATTGTTAAAAATATAAGTAACTATTACGAAGACTATATTTCGAATAATAATGCAAAACGTTCTTTGAGGACTTTAAGAAAACTTATCTAGAGAGATCTGATATTGATGACAACATTTTTATATTGGTAAATATATAAAATGCATGTTCAAATATATTCTTTGACACTTTTTTATTTATTGATCCACAAATTTATTTGTATTCCTCTTCGACCTCTATAACTCGAATCGTGTAAACATAAACCTCTTTATCTCGAAGTCTCTTTAACTCGAAACCCCTATACCACAAACATCTTTGTGTTCACAATAAGCCATTTGCTTTACATTTTGTGCGGGGTCCTTTGTAGCTCTTTTTTGGTGTCACAATTTTTGTTAATTCATATTTTTTCGTATCCTGCATAGTTTTCGCAAAAAATTTGAAGTTTTGATTTTTCATTACTTTTTGTGCAATCAAAATTTTGTTATGGTAATCTTGAAGGGCTATCAAAAAGCAATGTTTTTGTTTTCTTGACTCTTTTCCATATTGTCCGTTGTTTGGCCCAAAATTTTTATTTTCGATTTATTTAAAAAAAATTGAAATCGCTATAACTCTGAGAAGATTCTTTTTATCGAAAAAAGTCATTAGGATAAATTTTTCGTCGTTTTTAATGCTATAAATATCCGTACATAGAATTTTAAAATTCAGAAAAAAGTGGTCTCAAAAATGTTCAAAATGCGCTCACTTTTTGAATTTTATCGCAAATTTCTAAATGGGAACCCCTATTTTTGACTGCGGATTTGAAAAGAGCTGGAAATTTCACGTCAAATATAACCTGTGGAAAAATGGTTTTTGTGACGTTGGAAAGGTAAAAATTAAGGTCAAATGTCTGAGAAACGACCAGATGCCTTTTCTCGGAATTCTCAAGGTCAAAAAATTGATGGTACAGTCCAATGTCCCCCTCAGTCCCGGTCAAGCTTTTTTCGAACCTTTTCTTTGTATATAAGGCATTTTCTTTGTATATAAGGCATAGAAAATTAATAAGAAATTTTGCATATTTTTTTCTATATACATTTTTGGGATATCTAAAATCGTAAAATATATATATTTTACATACATGTACATTACAAAATTTTTCATACTATAATAATATATATAATTCAAAAGATTTTCGATGATTTTAGATATCTGAAAAAAGTATATAGAAAATTAATAGGAAATTTTGCATTTCATAGAATTTTACCAAATTTTAGGACCAATTCGAGTCAGTTTTAATTATTTTTTGATTTAAAATGTTTTTCATCCCTTCAAAACTTCTTAAATTTCCAAATATCTTTTAAACTGCCTCGATTTTTTCTAAAATTTTTAAATTGTTTCGTCAACATGTTTTGTTGTAAATCCTGGAAAATCTAGTGTTTGTTTTACTTTTTTGAAATCTTCTTAAAATTTAAATCGATGTCTCATTGCATTAAAATTAAAATTTTCACTTGTATCAATGATGTTAAAAAAATATTCAGAAAAGAAATTTTCATGACGTAAAATTAGTTGTTTTGAAATTTTTAATCATAATATTTATGCTACATCAATGTTGAAGAATATTAATAGAATGATTACACGAAATAATTATTCAAATTTTATGATTTTTTTCTCCCCTTTTTCATAAGATTTGTATTATTCAGTCTTTCGTTTCAAATGCAAAATATTCAGTTGAATAAAATTATAATAACGTATGTGCTCTCTAAAACTGAAACATTCATTAAAAAGAAAAACTTTACATTTTGATGCATTTTATATTTGCAATAAAAAAGTAAAAAGTGTGAATCATATTTAATATAGGACTTATAGACAAAAATATACATATTCCTTATTTTATTCAGGGCGGTGTGAAATTTATTATGCTCTAAAATGAAAGTATCATTATGAAAATAATATCCTGCGTCAAAATTCATGCCGGCATAACAATTGAAATAAATGGGACATTTATTCATTTGAGATTCTTTCGGTTTCTCATTATTGCCTAAATCCTTACATAAAACTTGATTAAATCTTTGAATCCAGATCACTAGAATTAAAATATAATTTCATATGGATAAGTATTAAAACCAGAGCTGGGAACAGTTAATCGGAAAGTTAACTCTGTTCATCGTTAATGCGTTAATCAAAAAGTTAACTCAGTTAATCGTTAAACCGTTCATCTGTCGAAAATTTAACGGAAGGTAAAGTTAATCCGTTAATCGTTAAAGTTAAGTTTAGATACGAAGAAAAATTATACACTAGAGTGCATAATTTATGAAATTTACAAAGATTTTGCGAAATGAAAATAAATGGAAAAGGTGAGAATAAATGGAAAAATTTGATTGAACATAATATCCAATTTATATAAAAATAGAAAAGTACATATTAACTATGTTCACTGCTTTTGATAACTGTTCATATGGTGGAAATTGCCCTTCATGAACAGAAGACCACGGTATGAGCCATCAGTACTGGTATAAGTCCCAGGTGACCTCAGGCTGTTCTGCGCAAGTCACTAATGGTCATTTCTGATTCATGACAGCATGCCAATTGGTGGAAAATATAATTGACAGGCGCAGTGCAGCAAGTGGTTTATTTCAAATTTTTTTTTTAATTTAACAGAGGTGAACGGAAGTTAATGGATGTTAACGGAAGTTAAATAATCCGTTAATCTCAATAATCCGTTAACAGTTCACGAAAAATTTAATTCAGTTTATTAGCAGATTAACGGAATAACGAACCCTTTAACGGTCTTGTCCAGCTCTGATTACAACTATGTTTAATTCTTTGTTTCAAAGGTTTAAAATGTTTTATGCACATGAATATATTATGGACTTTTTATTTATAAGGGTATAATTTGGTTGAAGTTCTAAGTGCTAAAATAATCTGTCTTTAATTATACCCGAAAGAAGTTTTTGAATTAATAGGAGTCTTAGTATTGCAGATTCTTTTATTTATTTAGATTTACATTTTTACAGACTTCACAGCTCAAAATGCTTTGAAAACAGGGTAATAGGATGATTTTTCACAAAAATAGTGGAATAATAGAGGAATAAATTCTTCAGAATGACATGTATGTTGCTGTATAATTAATTTTCAATCAGGTACGTGAATTTGTAACTAAAATTAACTTGTAATCAAATACAGTTGAATCTTCAAACAAAAGAGATGAATGAAAAAAATGTTGAATTTTTAACCAAGAAAGATTTTTCAGTCAATAAAGAAAGACCAATTTTCTACAAATTTGTTTAATTTTCAAACCTAAAACTTACTTTTTTAACAAAATATTTTCTACAAAACTACGAATTTTCTGCAAAACAGTTAGTTTTTTAAACTGAAAATATGAATTTTTAGTGAAAAATTTGAATTTTCTACAAAACAGTTGAATATTTAATCTAGAAATATGAATTTTTAATCCCAAAAGATGAACTTTCTACATATCAGTTGAACTCTTAACTCAAAAATACGAATTTTTAAACAAAAAATATAAATTTCCAACAAAACAGTGAACTAAAAAAATTAAGTAACATTTTTATAACATTGTTAAATTTGTAGCTGAAAAGACATAACCTCTTGAAAGCAGATAAATTTTTGAAGAAAAAATATGAATTATCATCCAAATACGAATATTTGAGACTAAAACCAAAAAATATATTAATTTTTAATCAAAAACAGTTAAATTCAGCGAAAAAGATGAATCTTCCAAAAATAGTTAAATCCTCAATGAAAACGGAATAAATTTCAAAAACATAAATTTTCCTACAAAACAGTTGAATTTTCAACCAAAAATTTATTTTCAACTAAAAAAGAAATAAATGTTCTAATTTTGAATAAAATAGAATATTTTGAGTGCAACTGAAATACTGTACAGTTATTGAGAAAAGGGAAAGTTTTTCAAAATATAGAAACAAGGGGAATTAAAAAAAGGGGAAAAACAGGGGGAATAGGATTAAGGCTTTGATCCCTGTCTTTATAATTGAATCGGATTCAAAATGTTAAAATGAATTTAAGAAGATTCAAATAGGCTTGCGCGTTTCGCAATTTATTATAATTCTCGGAACATTCTCCACACAGAGAATATGTATGTTCATTTGCCTAATAAGGTGGTTAGCCATTGCCTTTTGCTTTTGGCAGCATATGTATGCATAATGCATACACTCATAGAAATTTAGTTACATGATACGTTTAAACCGATATTACATTTTAAAATAATCTTTTACGATTTATGGAAATCGGGTATGTACATTACAAATTGAAATAATTCTTTCATATTTTGAAAGAGAGGATTTGAAAATTTGCTAAAGTTCATACTAAAAATTATGAGTCACCCGAAAAGAATGAGACGGACAAAAATACGAAAAGGACAAGTTCGTAAACCCGTTGAGAATCACCTTTAATTCATACTGCACAATTATATAACATAAAAAAGAACAATGGTACGCAAATCACGCTGATAGACGGGATTGGAAGATTCCTTATATACTTAGTGGTGAAAGTTTTTGGACTTGTGAGAAACGGCATGGTGCTTAATAACTAGACTTAGAAACATTCAAAACTAAAAGTAAAAACAGGAAAATATTCTGTTTCAGTAAGGTCGAAACTGGGATTGAATCAAATTCAAAAATATCTATAGGTTCTACGTTTTTTTAATCACACTGGAAAACACGTGGCCAAACATGAACCTTGATCAGTTTAGCGGGAAACACGATGTTCTCGGAGTCACATTGTGAGCGCTCGACTATTAGGTACGATTGACGGATTCGGCCAACCAATTTCTGTTAGCGTCTATCACAGAAAATAAAAATATCTCTTATATCTTTTTATTTTATCATTGACTATATGATAATTGTAAAGTTTCGTAATTACGCTGACAATAATTTTTATATTTACACGATTTCCCCAATTCTTAATAGATTATATCAATTATGAATATTTGAAATAGCAAATATTGCTATAAAATTTCTTTCATTGTATTTGAAATATGAAACTCGAGAAATAACTTCAATCATAATTTTTTTATCCTTAAAAGCGTAATTAGTTGTTAAAATGGTTTTTATAGGGTCTTATATTCGCGAATAGTTACCAATTTTAAATTCTATTAGAATACTCATCGCAGAAAAAACAAAAGATAAAATTTACATCGATTCCAGATGATAGATTTTCCACAACAAAAATTAACTTTGACAGATAAACTTTACACGAATCGAAGATAATTTCCGATCTTTAACCTTGCCTGGATAATCGCTCGCCTTATAATAGCTCCATTTTTATTCGAGATGTAGCGAGAATTACGACGCCAGCGCTATCTCTTATCGTTTAACTTAATTAAATTGGAGAGAAATGGGAATGCCCATCTGGCAGTTGCTTTTTGCGCTTTTTGCTAAATGATATTAAATAAGATATACTTCTACAAATTTCTTCAACAAATTTTAACTTTTGTTTCTTCTGTGAGCTGAAACGTAATTATTTGAAGAAATTGCATTATTGCGGAAAATAAAGTTTAGCTTTTGAACCTTCGTTGATTTTGTACAGATAATACAAGATCAATAAATTTACAATTGTCTTTATCAAATGCTATTTAAGAGATTAACAGTTATACAGTTGGATCTCTCGGAATGAACCCTGAATTATCAATATTTATGAATAAATTAAAAATTGTAATTGTTTGGTATACTAATGTTTAAATACGAAAAATAAAAAATCCAGTTCTGATCCCAGTGGCGCTTCTGTACATGAAAAACAAAAACTTGAATATTTCTCGGATTTATTTTTCCTACCTCGAATTTCGCTTTGCACGTTGTGTATAAATTGAGTTTCCTCTGTTCTGTGAGTTCTTTTGAACATCTAGACTTTCTACGAGTCTTGTTTTATTTATGAATATCTACCAAATTTAATCTAGCATGCATGTTGCATCGCATATGAGAGATTATGAGGCTTATTATTTTCCTTTTTAATTTTAATTATTCCTTTTATTCCTTCTTCTCGTTTGATTTAGCTCGTATTTTTTAAACTTTTGAAAATTAGTACCCTTTTGAAAAATGTGACAATAGGATAATTAAAAATATTGCAAAGGAATAATTTCAAAAATAATAATGACCCTGTAGTTAGGCCCGACAATAATACGAATTATATATTACTATATAAAATTTAATATTTTATTATTTAAAAGTCAAAACGCAACATTCAACTACATTTCGTTAAACCCAACACACTTAAATTGAGGCCATAAAATTATAGATAATGCGAAAATACAATTGTTCATGCTAAGATAGATACCTCCATAACTTTCCAATCTTTATATATTTATATTTTTATCTTTTTTTATCAGATTCTGATAGCATTTTTCGTCTTCTTTCGAAATCCATGGGAAAATGTTTAAAAGGTCCAAAATCAACAAAATGGCGGTTGTTTTTGTGAAAATATTCAAAGTCAATTTACTCAAAAACCCCACCGTTTTTGCCTTTTATTTTTATATATGTAGATTTTTACTCCTCAGAGTATATTCAATAATAGTTTGTCTTCTGCTCACGTCTTGGAGAGAAAAGAGATTTTTTGTCTGAAAACAAATATTCACGTTTTTTACCAACACGGCACAAAATGGGAAGAAAAAATGAAAAAATCATATAGGATTGTATTGCTAAAAGAATTCTAGAAAAATGTTTCTTGACAATTTTTTTCTATCGTATTATTTAAGGGATTTTTTCAATAACATGTATGAAATCCATTTAGAATTATTATTTGCAAAAAATGCAATTATATTTTATTATAAGAACTGAAGAACGTAATTTAATAGTTTTTACAGTTTTTTAAATAATTGATACTCTCCATTTATTCTAACTTACTTCATTAGTCTTCCACAAAGACATTGTTAAAACTGCTAAATTACGTTATTTTTGGGTTTTTAGGATATCGTAAAATTTTATTTCGGAGAAAAAAATAATAAAGTATTGTATACATATTTTTGAGAAAATCTTGAAAATAACGTTGAAAGCAAAAAAACGTTTGTGTTATTGAGTGAACTAAATTTGAATATTTTCATAAAAATCACCTTTTTTTCTCAATTTTGGGCTTTTTAAAAATTTGCATCTCATTCCAAAAGAGGACTGGAAACTCTATAAGTACCTGAAAGAAAAATCTAACTACCTATTTTAGCTTCAAAAATATGCATTATATGTTATTGTTGAACAATTTGAGTAAAAATAATTTTATTTGAAATAATTTCGGTCTTTTTATTATTATTTATACTTTTTAAACTTTACTTAAATAAATTCTAGACAGAAGAACATTAACATTTAACAATGACGTTTAAATTGTTTTGTGCACAATTTTCTCGCATATAGTTGACTTCTGTCTAGAGTTTTCAAAAATAAAATAACAAAAAATGATTCAATTGGCTTGTGTAGATTTTTTTCAAACATTCAGTTTAAAAATTTGTTTCTGAAAAATCCAAGATACTTGTGAATTTTTTTTCAAAAATAATTTTTAAAAACTGTTTCTTATTAGGAATAATTTAATAAATTTATTATTTACTTATTTTTGAATATATCCTACGTTTTTTTAATTTTACAACAATTATTTTTGAGTCTTTCTTTCGACACCTAAGAGAACTGATGCTTGAATTTTCATCAAAATTACTAATAGTATATGAAATTCTTCAGATGGTTTAAAATGGAATTTCTTGTAAAAAAATCTATACTTTAATTTAGTGTTAAATTCTGTTTAGAGTCTAGAAAATATTATTATTATTAAATTAGGGTCCGTTCAAGAACATCGTCGTACAGCTAGTTTGTATTTTTGTGGCAGAGGGGTTAATGCATGATGCAACCACACATATTATAAATATAAAAGCGTATAACAATTTTTTGAAACGCTTTAAACAATCAAAATTAGTGATTTTATTTTACAAGTGAAGTATCTAAATATTATGTTTGTACGTTTTAGGTGTTTTACTTTAGGCGATACCAAATAAAATAGAAGAACAAATTTTGATTTCACTAACACAATATTTACATAATATTTCACTAAATATAATGTATCACCAAACATGTTATGATTGCTCATAGGTATAACAATAAGTTTTGTGTTTTATTTTTGTCGCTTATCAAATGAATTCGAAGACACAAATTTTCGAGTTAACTTGTGGGGGGGGGGGATCATATTTTTGTCGTCAGAATAGCGTGACATCCATTTTTGAACAGCCCCAAAGATAATATTTCAGTAAATATAATGTTCCACCAGAGTGCTTCACAAAACTTCATGTTTCACCAAACATATTGTTTCACCAAATATAATGCTTCGCCACGAATAATGTTTAAGCAAACAAAATATTTCCCGGCACATAATGTATCGCCAAACATAATGTTTCACCAAAGGGGCTGTTCAAAAACTTCGTCACACTGTTAGGGAAGGGGGTTTTAACATATTTTGTGACCATTTCTGATGTGTAGAACAATAGTTTTTTGTTTTATTTTTTGCATATATTAAATGAAATCCAAGAAATTTCTTTATCTACAATGTGGAGAGGGATCGTATTTTTGATTAACATGGGGGCGGGGGGCTCAAGATTTATGTAATGATCTGTGATGATGAAGGGAGGGGTGAAAAAAGTTTTCAAAATTGCATGACTTATTTTTTGAACAACTCCTTTTACTTTGTTAATTTTTTTCTAGTACATAATTTGGTTAAGTAGGGTTTATTTAAGTAGGGTTTAAGTAGGGTTTATTTATATTCACAAAGTACATTATAAAGAAATTTTTTATCTAGATTTGAAATTGAGCTGTTCTGTCGCAATACCATCAAAAGCTCACTTAGGTTTAGTCGCGAAATCATTAAAGAAACATTTAAAAATGTCTTTTTTCAAACCAAAAAATACATGTTCTAGATTGAACACAAATTTTGAAATCCGCAAAATATGCTTATTGGTTTGCAAATTATCGTTTGAAAAGATTCTTCAATTTTATGACAAAACGGTTTGGCACGAAACTACGAAAGTAACGTTTCAAATTGTATTTTCATAAACCAAAAATACACTTTTTAGTTTGTGTCAGCATTCTGAAAACCAGAAAATATCCTTTTTGCTTTGCAAAAGACATTTGGAAAATTTTTTCGTCAATTTTGTGCTAAAACCTATAAGTCGACTTGGGTTTAGGCACGAAATTACCAAAGAAAAATTTCAAAATGTGTTATTCTGAACCAAAAAATACATGTTTTAGATTGTACAAATATTTTGAGAAAAATAAAATATTCTTTTTGCTTTCAAAAAGACATTTTAAAAAGATTTCTCGTCAATTCAGTACCAAATTTTAAGTTGACTTAAGTGGTTTTTCTAGAGAACAGCTCGTTTGTTAAAGATCTTGTGCCAGCAAACCAATCAGGAACTGTTATACAGCGTGCAAATGAAAGATTAAATTTAAGAATTTCCATTAATTTCCTGAACTTAACCCTTAATAAGTAATCTTACAGAGCAGAGAGAGATAGGAAAGTGTATCAAAGACTGTCAGTTTATGTATCTAAGAAATTAGATCATTCTGGAATAGTGAACAGTATGCTTTTAGATGGGGTAAACAAATTGAGTTTTGTCACTGGCCACGAGCCTATTGTGCTTCGCCGCCAAGTTCAAAATTGTATGAAGGCGACGAGCGGGCTGCAAGTCTGCAACATGCCTCTCCCGCAGCGAGGTATCTAAAAATAGAATTTTCCTCGCGCGACGAATGCAAGCTGGGTGGAGTGAGGGGTCGATGGGGGTGGAGGAGGGGGGCTGGCCTGTGCAAAGTTTGCATTGTGAACGAGTATAACGGGTATGACTACCCCATGTAACGTCGGCTTGACCGCCATGCTCCGTGGATTTGACCCAATGACCCAGCGAAAGATGCCGAAACGTCCCGGAAACGACCGAGCGAAATGGCCTCAACCCTATCGCGTTCCGGTCTCTCCAGTAGACTCCCGTCTGATCGAAAATACAACTAACCCTCTTTCCCCTTTGCCTTCCCCAACCCCTACCAGGGGCGTATCAGGGATTTCCCAATAGCCTATAGCATCCAAGAACATCTATATGGTTGCAGTTTCCGTAAACATCCGACCCTTGGCTTACATTGCATTGCATTGCATAGCATTGCATGGCCTTTTATTACCTCCAGTAAAATTTTCTTGAATCACCGCGCTTTACTAACTTAAAAGATTAATTCACTTTTCCAATGAATCTTTTTCGACAAAAATAGAGTTGTCAGATAATGAAAGAATACTGAAACCAAGGAATGAAAGATTTAACAGAGATCGGAAGTAGTGCGTTTCTCCTTACTGCAAATTACTATTCTGTTTGGTACAAGTGCAAAAATATAGTTTTTTTTAAAGCATAATTGACATTTTTTCATAGTAAATAGAAAGATGTAGGATGCAACCCTAAAAAATACCTAAATTTGACCCCTTCATTCAAAATTTTATTGATGGCAATGAATTTAATTTTTAAAATCTAAATGAACTCTGCGCAAGAACATGTTTTGGGTTAGGGTATCTACTCATCTGAAAACTCTGGAAATATCACAACATTTTCTTGGTTATAAAAAGTCAGGAAAAATTCAGAAAATTTCGAGTAAAATCAGGAAATTTTTTCGAGCGTACTTAAATTATCATTTTCACTAATCTCGAAAAATATATTTTGTTGAAATTAATAATGCGTTAAATTTTTTTCATTATGTCCAAATTTGTTTTAATCATTAATCAAATTCATGAACTTTAGAATTATATTTAAATTTAAATTAAATTTTTATACTATTAAAAAAAATACTTATCCTATTATAAATTTACCTTCACAAAGTAAAAAACACCGTTATTAAAATTTACATACAAAAAGTAACATTTCTAGACATTTTGATATTTATAATAGCTAAACAAAATTATTTAGAATAAACTCGCGAAATAATTGTATGCCTTTTATTTTTTTAATTAAATTTTACGATTTTTTAATAAATTATTTGTATTTGAACCATTCACAGATCACTTAACGGATTTCATGCGATTTCGCAATTTTTTCGACAATTTTCGAAGATCGCAAGGCATTCCAAGGATATTACAGGATTTTTAGGTATTTTATGATATTTTAGGAAATTTAAAAAAAAAATTAATATTCTGCATTGGAACAGGGAATTTATTCAAAGAATTCTAATTCTAACTTGAAATAGGGATTTTTAAAATTTTAATTCATTCTGAGGTAGAATTTAAAATTTTTAAAAGTATTAAAATTATGGATTGAACACAGATTTTTCAAAAGAATTCTAATTCTGATTTGAAATAGGAAATTTTAAAAGAGAATTAGAATTGTATATTGGAACATGTAGTTTTAAAAAAAATTCTAATTCTGAGTTGAAACGAAGAATTTCCGAAAAGATATTAGGGAAAAGAAGTATTAGGTAAGGATTAGGAAATTGAAAATTCAAGTTGAAAAAATGTCTCTATCAGCTAACCAATCAGTATTTCAATTTAAAAAAATCTTAAACTATGTAATGCGGACCATTTTTATAAAAAATTGATGTTTTTTATTGTTTCTATTATTCATTCACTAACGCAGCGTAATATTAACATCAGACAACTCGCCAAGAATAAACTCAAATAAAAAAAATTCTGTTAAAAAGTCATACTTTTTGTTTGCAAATGCAACTGTTTTGTGAAAAAAACAAGAAATTAATAATTATGTCTTTAGTATAATTTATTTAATTATTTGACATGGATAAAATATTTAAAAATATCCTATAATAATTTGTCAAAGCTTACTCTGGCGGTGGAAAAATATATAAAATCAAAATATTTTATTTTCAAACTATATACCTAGTAAAGCTTTATACCGTAAGGTTGCACATAATGTGAAACTAATAATTTTTTAAACCAAAATGACCTCAAAAGGATAAAGGTCTACAAAAAATATTCTCCGTAAACCGATTTAATGATTTCATATCATTTTATTTCTAAAAATTATACAAAAATATATTCAACCGACTAAAACTCTGCGCACAATATTTTTCCAATTATTTCACATTTTGGGTACAGTTCCGAATAGAACATACCTTTGATGCATTTTAAACTGCGTATACATATGTATTTTGACTCGCTAATTACGAAAATGGTAATGAAAGTACCCGCAAATTTGATTTTCATGGTCAAAACCATCAAAAACCCATAGCAATCATGTTTTTTTTCTGTAGATCTTTTAAAAACATATACTTTATGTGAAATACATTTTTACTCTGCGAGTAATATATTTCGCGAAAAACAACGATAAATATAAAAAATCTCAGAAATAAAACACAATATGTAGAGGTGTATTGTCAACATTGTATTAAAGTAAATAAATACAAGCTTTTGTTGTGTAGAATTACCCGTGTTGAGTTTTCCCATATAGAATCGATACTCCCCGTATTTCTGGGTATTAATAATTATTTTGAATTATTTGAGTTCATATATAAATTTATATAATATTTTTATTAATGAAGCAATTATAAATATAATTAGAATGATCACTAAACTTTACAGATTAATACATATACATTTTAACGTCATCTTTTAAAATACTATCTACGTTCTATGTTTTTATAGGACAAATTCATTAAAAAACGTTTCTTGTATTGCTCTTTCTTCCTAATTTAATTATACATCGAAACAAGCTTAATCACATTTTCAATTTGAATTTCAGTCATTTAAGTGTATCTGTAATTACTTTGGAAGATTCTTCGAAGCAAAGAGAGAAAATATACAGAGCAGCTAATCGCAGAAAGTTGAGAGTTAATTAAGTAGATTAACACTAGCTCGGCCAGAAACGATCGGTCTAGATTCAACATTAAAGTCACTTTAACAAAAACATTTATTACATTTCATTGTTTAAATTAATGCCTTCTTAAGGCTCATAAATTTAAAAATCATATAAACCTCTTTATAAATGTATAGGCTAGTAAAAGTCGAATTATACTAAACCTGACATAATATTACATTTTATCTGAAAGTAATAAAACTATATTACGTTCTTGGTGTTTATTAAGCTATACTTCTTCAAGAAATAAATAATGTTTTGAGGGAAATTTGCATACCTTCTCCACACATCTTAAATTTTTTGGTCACGAGATTAAAATTAATTGCAAAAATTCATTCTGAGAAACTTATTTATTTATTCTGATAATTTTTCTGTTTACTTTCAAGAAACATATGATAAGGTTATTGGTTATTATTTGAAATTTTCTTTTACGTTGTGTCGAGCAATAGATTTATATGTAAATAAGTGTAAAATAAAAAAATATACAGCTAGTTTCCCAAAAACAATTTAAACTAAGAGATTGTGCAAAGAGATTTTTGAACATTATATCCTCATCTATCAATTTTGTTGGAAATTCAAAGATTTTGTTAAAAATTCGTCTTTTTGTTAAAACATTAATCTGTTTTGTTGAAAGTACATCGATTTAAATAACAATTCAACTAAATTTGCTCAAAAATTCATCTTTTTGGTCAGGAATTAAACTACACTTTGCTGAAAGTTGAACTACTCAATTTATTTTCTTAACATTTTTTTTATGTTAAAAAATTATTTTTTTTATCTGAAAATTTAACTGTTCCATTTTTGGTTGAAAATGCAACTGTTTGGGAACATATGCATATAGTTTGTTAAAAATTCGGGTTTTTGGACTGAAAATGAATATTTTTTATTAAAAATTCATCTTTGAGGTTCAACATTTAACTATTTTGTTAAAAATTCGTATTTTTGGCTAAGTTAAAGTGGCTGAAAATTTGTTTCTGTTTATTGAAAGTTAAGTTCTTAAACTGAAAATTTTAAGATTCTATTTTCGGTTGAAAACTTATCCTTTTTAGTTGGAGTTTGAACTATCTGCTTGAAAATTCATCACTATGTAAAAAAATATCCATAAAAACAAAGTCCTTTAGGCAATTTTTGAAATTAATACTCCCCCTAAACTGATTAAATATTTTTCTATGGCTTTGGCTTTGCATTATTTACTAAATATACCTTTTGATTTGGTGGGAAAAACAGTCGACGAGTTTCGTACCCCAACTACGAGCAAGGTCGAACACCATCTTGAAATTATCTGCAACAAAATTTATCACAGAGTTTTTAGTGTGAAATAAATAAATTTATTTCACACTTTTTTGGTTGCGGACATGTTTTGACTTAAATTTAAGTCTTTTTAAAGACATATTCATATTAAATTTGCGATGTTATATTGCAATAAGATATTCTTAAAAAAGAAAAAATATTAAAAGTGACTTTCTTTATTTTTAAGTTATTTTGGTTAAATCAAAGAAATTATTTTAAAGAAACCCTTTTCTAAATTAAAAAAAATTCTGACTGATTTTGGAATCCTAAATCTTTCTGATATTTTCTGTTTCCGTCACTGACCCATTTTGATGAAGTTTCCAATTGGAAATTTGCAAACTTGTTTTATTTTCAATGCTAAATTTTAGGTCATGATATTTTGAAAATATTAAAAAAATGTGTCTATCTTGAAGGTTTGCGATTCAAGATTCTTCAATTCTTAATGTCTTTAAACCTAAATTTTGTCTCGATCAATGAATAAAGTAGGGTAATTGGTAACACAATCATTGCCCATGACTGTATAGTGATTAGAAAAGCCCTATGATTCCATAATTGGCCGCTAAAACGTGGTTAAATATAGGCGTTGTCCATTTCAAGTTATACGGACTACTGATTTTAAAAGCACTGTTATTAGCCTCTAATTCGTCTAATGACTGGCCAAGGATAAAAAATGTTTTTGACATGATTTCACATATTGTAGCTAATCATTATGTTTCCGCTTTATTCATAGCACAGTAAAAGTACTATTGTATATTTTTAATCACTAAATGCTATTGAAATACAAATTTCTTTTTGTTAAATCTATCGTAATTATTTTTTTTTTTTAATCAACAAAATGTCGATCCTAATCTCCACAGCTTTTCGTTTAAATGCATTGCTCATTCAGCATCTTAGGTTTTACTTACTCTGGCATTCAAACGCATTACACTTAGCCTTATTAGTAGTTTTATTTATGAATATTCTTTCATATAAGCATATTTAAGTGAGGTTGCCAATCACTGGGAAGGGGCCAAGCATTGATCCCATTACCCTATCTATAAAAGGGAATATTGAAGATAATTATTACACATATGTACAATTGCACATGTGTATGTATGTATAGCTCTGCAGTATCGTTTTACTGCAGTGGTAGAATAAGCCGAGCAACGTCTCATCTCACTTCCGATACTTCTCCAAGTCGCTTGTCTCCTTCCTTCTCTTATTTCGTTTCACCTCCCTACCCGATCTCGCATCCCTATCACTCTTTCTCTCTCATTTCTTGTTGCTCCCACAGATACATAATACCACACATGCACAAAGGCACACTTTTATGTCCATCCCTCTTTGTACTTCGACGTGTGCCTTATTCAACGAAAGCAAAAATAGTCCACCCTTTGGATGGAAATATATGTCAAGTCGCACGATCACCGCGGACTGTAGATACATCAACGAGCTATTGTCTGCTCTCTTTGTAACGTCTTTCTAAAAAGTACTGGAAGCAGAGCACTTTTGATCTTGCACATTTATAAACCTATTTGAACAAATCGAAATCTTTCAGATTCTTAAGGTTTGATCTGAGTGGCTTGTTTATAGTATAAAAATTGTCTAGCCAAAATAATTTCTGAGGAAATCGATCTTGAGTGTCACTTTCGACAGGAATATCTAAGTCAATGGCCTCACAAAGGCATGTTGTTCAAATCTGTGTCACTGGAGAATACCACTTCGATCAAGGAGTGGAAAAGGTGCCAAAATATTCAGACTTTGTTTATCTTGTCAGAAAGGTGCATAATTTCTTCAATCGGTGCACATTAGAGATAGGGTGGTTCAATATCAACACGCGCAAGAATAAGTGTTATTCCGACACAGATTCTACTGTAATATGATAATCAATTTATCCCCAAGCGGATCATTTTATAATTTAATCTCGGGAAATGGATATTTTTTGTTTATGTCTTGCATGGGAACAGAGGTGTACTGTCTTTTTAATAATATAAAGTTGTTGGCTAGAAAGCATCCAGTTTACAAATTGTCTACATTTTTCATTCTGCTTTAAATTTTTATTTATATAATCCCTTGTGGAAAAAAAGGTTATAAGAAATGACAACAACTCTACAACTGTATTTTTTGTTAAAACTTGTGCAAAAATGTACAAAATTCAACAACAAAAACAATTAAATGCAAATAAATCATTTTTTTTGTATTCTCTCGCGAAGAAGAAAGAAAGTTTATATTTCTATTTCACGTAATAATGACGCTCTTAATTTTACGTAAACTTTGGTAAAAAATCACAAATCTTTACTAAACAATACAATATTTCACAGAAGTTTCAATATTGAAAATCTGTACTAAGAATGAATATTGTATTTTTCCTAATATTCGGACAAATTTTTTCCTTTTTTGTATATCGTTGTTTTTTATTGCAGTGTTAATTTCCTACCAGAATGTACAGAACAGTTCAACTAAAAGAATTTATAACTTTAAGAATCCATAGGAATTTACAGATTTTTCCGCAAAAAAGTTGTTAGTTTTTGAGATTTGAAAAACATTTTTTTTAATACTTTAGGTCCAAATTATCAAAATTTCATTCCTCTTATTATTTGAAATATTATATTTTGACAAAAAATGATTTTCTTATTTTATTTATGTCTATGGTTATTTACATCCATAAACTGTACCAAAAAAAATTGAAAATTATCAATCATCTTGCCCAATGCTGATAAATTTGTTGAATTTATTGTCTTAAAATTTGTTTGCAATGACAAAAAGACAAGTTTTAGTGTTATTACCAATGAATCTAATCATTTGGAATTTTTTCAGGCCTCCCTACTGAATAAGCCTCCGACACAAATCGCTCTGCATTCCAATGTCTGACCAAAACTATTCTACACTACTTAACGAGCGATCTATCTTATTTTCAGTAGTAGCGGGCGAGTTTGGGCAGCCGAGGCTATCAAATGCAGAATCTGCAACTGCTAAACTTTGTGTAAGACAAACAAGCTGTTTGAGTTCACAGATTTGTTTACTTTAAAAATAAATTTTTATTCCACAATCAGGAAAATGCAATTTACTGAATTCTAGCTAGTTTCGAGAAAAAGTAGGATCGTTCTTAAAAGAAGGCTATTTCAGTGCACAACGTGAATGACCAGAACGTAAAATTGATGTCAGAGTAACATCAATTCCGATCTAAAAAGACTGAATATATGTGCACCTCTGCTTCTTTAGTATGTCAAGGGTCAAAGAGAAAGTTAACTACATTTTCCACAGAAGCGATAAACATTAATCGTAAAATTCGATGTGACATGTCTTTATCCCGAATCGAGTAAAACTGGATTTTATTAATAAACATTTGCATTCGCAGTAAGTGCGAAAGCATTCAACATAAGATTTTGAAATCGGGGTTTTTAGTTCATGGCTGAAGAGGACAAATGTATTCAAATTTGAAGAGGAGTACAATTTTATAAACAAGTTTTCGTTTTACAACAGGACTTATTTGAAAATTCAACTTTGGAATTTTTCCTTGAGGATTTATCTTTTTTTATTTTAAAAGTTAACCACAACGATTAAAAAAAGATTCACATTGTCAGCAACTAATTTTATTTATTGAAAATTAAACTATTTTGTACAAAAAAATTTCTTTGAATATTGTATGATTTTAAAAATTCGTCTCTTTTAATAGAAAATTAATCTCATCGGTTGAAAATGACACTAATTAATTGAAAATTTGACAATTTCGTTTAAAGTTCATATTTTTGGGTTGGAAAATTGTCTTTTTAGGATTTTTTTCGAAAATTCAAATATTTTGTTGGAAATTCATATTTTTTGGTTAGAAATTCAAGTATTTTGTAGGGAAATGCGTCTTTTTCACTGGAAATTTTATCAGATTGATTAATTCTTTTCCTTTTCACTAAAATAGCTTTCGCTATTGAAGGGTTTCATTTTTTAAAAAGAATTCATCCTTTTGGATTGAATTTATATAATTTTGATTCAAAATTAAAATATTTTTCCGTGGAAATATCAACATTACGTTTTTTTTCGAATTAATCTTTTTAGATTGAAAATTCAACTTATTGGTCGTAATTTAAACAGCGTGTGTTCAAACAGTATTTCTTGTTGTTGAAAATTGAAGTTTTGCCCTGAAAATTTGTTATTTTTAAAATTAATTTTTTTAATTCAAAATTCAATTATTGTGTTAAGAATTGATAGATATGGGTAGAAAATTTAACTGCCATGTAGAACATTCATTTCTCAGGGATGAAAATTCTATATTGATTAAAAAATCTTGCATGTTTGAAAATTCAACTTTTTTCTCAGAAATTCGTATTTTTAGTTTGAATTGAACTATTATTATTTAAATTAAAATCTTTTTTGGTTCAAATAATAACTATTAAATTTTTTTTGAAAATTTATCTTTTTAAATTAAAAATTCATCTACTTGGTTGAAATATAAGATTCATTGTAAAAAAATATATGTATTTTTCTTGTTGAAAATTAAAATATTTTGTTGAAAATTCGTATTTTTTTGTTGAAAATTTACCTTTTTAATTTGAAAATTAAATTATTTGCCTAAAAATATATCTTTTTGTCCAACCCCCCCCCCTGAAAATGCATCATTGCATGTACGTGAAGCATGTGTAATGTGGTGGCTTACAGCTCATGCGACCTTCGCACATGCGCTCTCCGCCACCGGGCCAACATGAAACTTTACGCCCGCTACAGAAAACTTCACGCCCGCTACATGACAGTTTACGCCCGATAGAGAAAATTATATTTATGTTTTAAAAGATTACATCGATTTAACCCAAAATCTCCCTTCTCTTAAGTACGCCATTCCTACTTTTCACTTAAAATCTAAAATTCTCAAAAACACCAAAAATCGTTCATCTGCTTCACATACTTGCTTTTAAGTAAAAATATCCGTCATTACGCCCTTCATACACAATGTACTTTTTTTGTAAGCATTCTACTATTTGGATAAAATTCAACTATTTTGTTGACAATTTAATTTGATTAATAATTAAATAATAAATAAAAATAATAAATATAATAAAATGAATAAAATTTAAATAATTTAATTTCATTTGTTAACAATTTAATCTTGATGAAAATTCAACTATTTTGATAGAAAGACCTTTTGTTTGGCCGAACATTTAACTGTTTTTTTAAACAATTGTCTTTTAGAATAGAATATTTGGTTTTCTGTTTGAGTTCGCTCTTTTTTTAATTAAAAATTTGATCATTTGTTGAAAATTCATTTTTTAGGTTGAAAATTGAACTATTTCGTTAAAAATGCAGCTATTTTGTTGAAAATTCCATTATTTAATTAAAAATTAAACTATTTGGTTCAAATGTAACTAGTTTTGGCTAAAGTTTAATCTTTTATGTTTGAAAATTTGACTTTTTGGTTGAAAATTGAACTTTCTAGGTTGAAAATTGAATTATTTCATTCCAAATTCTATTTTTTTTTAAATTTGACTCTTTATTTTGAAACTTTAACTATTTGGTTGAGAAATTATCTTTCTTGGTTAAAAAGTAACATTTTTGTTGGAAATTAATCTTTTCGGGTTAACTAATCAACGGCTTTCTAAAATATTTGACTGAAGCGTGGAAACTTTACTTTATTTAATATGCAAAATATTTCGACATAAATTCTTAAACGTTTCATATTGAATTAAATATGATACCTCTACATTCATTTTATTTAAATCCATTTATTTTCCTATTTAAGTAAAAAAAAAACACTTTTTTCCCTGTTTCTATAGTATTTTCGACTGTGAAGTCTGGTTTCAAGTAATTTGGCCCTTATTTTAAAAATAGTAAAAGCATGGAAATCAAAAGAGGTAAGGTAAATATGATTAGATTATTAACTTAAAAGTAGAATATATATTGCAGTTAATTAGATAGTATTTTTTCAAGTGCAGCGAGTCTGGTGGAAATCTAAAAATAAGCACACTTGTGTATCGAAGAAGGTAATGGGGTTGCCGTAGTTTGCATTAGAAACAGCAATGACCTAGAGCAGGCTCGACTTAGTCCTAAAGTGTCCCAACACCAAGAAAGTGTAATTAAAGACTATTACGTAAAACGTTCAAAGTTGGAAAGTTGATTACGATTTAATTTTCGTACGGAAGAGCGAAAACTAGAGAACATTGAGAATCAAGAGATTCGACTAAACGGAGGAAAAACTTAACTGTTTGTCGCCCAGGGCCACAATATACAGCGGAAGGAAAAATGGTCTCATTGTGTATCAAATGCCTTTCATAAAAACTGCTTTTCTACTTCAAAGTAAATCATAAAATTATAATTTTTAATTTGTGTTGTTTTATTCCATTTATGAAAGATTCTATGGTACAAATTTTACCATATTAAAATTCTGGTCTTCGAATATTTGGTCAGGGAAAAGTTAGGGAATTTTTAAAACGAAGTTGGCCGCCACTCTGCTGTAAAATTTTGGTTAGTAATTTATTTGCTTGGTATTTCTATATCCCCTATTTCAATTTGCTTCATTCTGAAGATTATATTTTTAATTAAAAATTTTTTTTTAAACATCAATCATTTCGTTAAAAATTTGTCTTTTTTGATTGAATTTTTTTTTTTGAAAATTCATATTTTGTGGTAGAAAATTCAGCTATTTAAAAAAAAAATTTCTTTTCGGTTTAAAAAATTCATCTCTTTCGGTAGAAATTTCGTATTTTCTGGTTAAAACCTGTTTGAAAAATTTGTCTTTTTTATTATAATTCGACTAGTTGTTATTCAAAGTAAAATCTTTTATGATTGAAAATCCAACTACTAAGTTAAAGATTGAACTATGTTGTTAAAAAATATTTTTATTGTTGAAGATTCATAACTTTAGTTAGACGTTAAGCTGGTTTGTAAAAAAATTCGTCTTTTTAGTTGGAAATTAATTATTTTAACTCAAAATTGAAATATTTCAGTTAAAGCTTCATTATTTTAGTGAAAATTTTGTCTTAATCTCTGAAAGCTTAATTAAATTGTTGAAAACTATTTAATTATTGATTAATTATTGATTTTTTTCTAATTTCAAATTCGACGACTTTGGTAAAAGCTTAACAACTTTGTGATAATTTTTTGATTTTTAAAGTTCCATCTCTGTTGTAGAAAATGAAACTACTTTGTTGACTCTTTTTTATTAACAATAATGTTTTAGCTGAAATCTTCTTGATGAAAACTATCCTATAATTTGGTTAAAAATGTAACTGTTAGGTCAAAAATTAACTTTTTTCTTGATTGACACTGATATTTTTCATTTCTTTTACATAGAAAAGTTTATAACAAAAAATGAAATTTATCATTGTCTTTTCCACTATATATAAACTATATATAACTTTTTTTGGTTCAAGATTTATCATTTTAGATAAAAATTCATCAACTTTTTCAGTTTTTATTAAAATCTACTCTTCCGTAGTAAACATTTCAGGTGTCTTATTGAAAATACGTATTTTTTATTTCAAAATTGAATTATTTGGTAGAAAATTTATCATTGCAGGATAAAATACCAGTTTTTAGTTAATAATTCAATATTTTTCTTGAAAATTAATTAATTTTGTTAAAAATTCAAATATTCATTTTTAAAACTCATCTTTCTTTTTTGAAAATTCAACTGTCTTCTGAAAAATTCAATTATTGAAATGAAATTGCAACTGTTTTTAGTTGACAGTTAATCGTTTTTGTTTGATAATTTGACCATTTAGTTGAAAATTTCTTTTTGTATATTGACAACTGAACAGTTTAGATTAAAATCCAACTATTTTCTTGAAAATGTAATTTTTTGGTTAAAAATTGAACGATTTTTTAAAAAGTAATCTTTGTATCTAAAATTAAACTTTTTTATTTTGAACATTCGGGGAATTTTGAAACTTACATTTTTCGGCCAAGCTGGTCTCTTCCCTTTTATAAACTTTTTTACTTTATGTATCTATTTTATTTCAAAAGTGTTGCTTAAGTATATTTTGTAAGTAAATACATTCATATTAACTGAAAATGGAACAAATATTCGTGCACATAAAATTCCTTCTAACAGTTTTCCATGAAATTGGGTGACTCTGAAAGGAAACTTATTGAGACGGAAAAGCCGATTCTTGCGCCAAATAGCGCACAATCCCAGTTTTTTGTTAAAAGCATTCACAGGTCTTGGTTTTATTCTCACTTTTTGATGGAATTTTGCTTTGAGAAACAACGGAAATAAATAACGATTGTAGTATAAGATACCTTTTTATTATTATTGTAATTAGATGTGAAAGTAAATTAATGTAATTTACCATATTTCCAGATAGCAGTTACAATTCTTAGCCTTCTGAGTTAAATTATTTTAAGTGGTCTTTGAACATTCAATCATTTTTATATTAAATTTTCAACGTTTATAATGAAATATATGTTCCTGAAATACTAAGATTATATTTAATATTAAATATTATATAATATTAATACTATAATAATATTTTATATTACTTAAAATAAAAAGGTTTAATTAACAAGATAATTTAGATTATTAAAAATTATATGTTTTTGATTGAACCGTCAAAAATGGTAAAATTTGAAATTATTTACGTTTATATTGAAAATTTTTAAATGCTAGTATTTAATTTTAATCAATTTAGAATTGAAAGTCTTGGCAATTTTTTTTTTTACTTTTAGAAATTGAGTTGCTTAAAAATTTTGATGTACGAAATTGCACCATTTGAAATTTTGCACATTTTAATCAACAAAATTTTATTTCAAACAATAATAATAAACATAAAATGCAAAATTTAGTATTTTTAAATACTTAGAATTAATAGTGTTTCAAATTGAACATTTTCAAAATCCAACTAAGTTTTTCTTGTATTTATTTCTAAATTTTGAAAAGCAGCTTTCAGAATTAAGATCTTAACGAAATTAGTTTAAAAAATAAAATGTGCCAATAAAAATAAGTATTTAGTTCTGGAAGCGTACAATTTTTATCATTTCTTCAAGTCTAAAAGTGTCTTTTCGTCTTGAAATTTCAAACACCCAATAGAATTATCTTTCTTCTTAGCTTTAAAAATTCATGTCTTTTGGGAGCACTTTAATCTTCTTTGGTTAAAAATGCAACTTCCTAGTCAAAAAATAATTGACTTCGGTTAAAAATGAACTTTTTTGTTGCAATGTCACTTGTTTTATAGAAAATTCTTATTTTCGGTACTAAAATTTAAGAATATGGTAAAAACTTTTAAAAAATGGGTAGAAATTTCAACTATTTAGTGGAAAGTTCAATTACATTGTTGAAAAATAAATTTTTTAGTTGAATATTCATAATTTTAGTTAAAAATTAATTTAGTTGGTTGAAAATTTAACTAATTTGTTAAAGATTTGTTTTTACGATTGTAAGTGGTTTTTTTAACTAAAAAATTTACCTGTTCCTATCTAAAAGTTAAAAATTCTACTTTTTTGGTAGGGTAGAGTGGGGCGAAATGTTCATAGTTGTTTTTTTACGTTAGTATTTAAA
>JAAAKG020136092.1:0-13315 GCA_010014905.2 Druon quercuslanigerum | reverse complement strand
TATTGCTACGAAACTACTGCTCGAATTGAAATTTGATCTATACATAAAAGTTAGGTTTTTTGTCTACTTTTTAATTAAAAATGATTTATTATAAAAATTATTATATTTCTTAAAAAATTTAACAAAAAAAATTAAAAGGTAAATATCTGCGTCCGAGTTCGACCTCGCGCGCGCCGCGCGAGGCCGCGCTCTGTACTCCACGTATAATTTTACAAAGCATTTTATACTAAATCCTAAAAATACTAAAAATCACACATTAACTTGCGAATTTCCAAAGGACAAACTGTCGACGAAAGAACTTATTATTTTTATTTAAATGCTGCACCGCAAAAAATTATTTCTCGAAAACCGCTAGAGAGCACATCATTTTGTAAATTGATTTATCATTGTTACCGTTCAAAGATTATGAGAAAAAATCACGAAAGAAAAAAAAACTACCTTTTTCGAGATAATTAACTTTTGAGTTGTTTTTTTGTTAAATTTTTTTAAAAGCAAAATAAATTTTATAATAAATCATTTATAATTTAAAAGTAGACAAAAAAACCTAACTTTTATGTATAGATCAAATTTCAATTCGAGCTGTAGTTTCGTAGCAATAGAAGTTTCAAAATTGAGATATTTTAAATGCTTAAAATATTCAAAAAATCGTATTTCCGAAAAAAATGCTTTGAACAAAAAAAGACGGAATAGGTAGCCAATATTTTTTGACAAAGAATCGAAAAAAATTACACGAATGAAATCTAAAATTTGAGTGTAAATTTGACATGGAATGACCCATTTAAATAATCGTTACAAAAATACCTTTTAGGCACGTTTGCATAAATAGGCTTATTTTTCGTAGAATAAAGTAGACATGTCTTACCAATAACTGCTTTTTGTAATATTTGTTCAATTAATAAGAAATAGTAATTATTTTAACAACATATATAAACAAATTGACAATTTTAATATTTATTTATGACCAATATTATATTTTTGCGGGATAAAAAGAAATTTCTTTCCAATTGATACTTTTTCTCATATTTGTATGGTTAAAAAATCGCTGATAATTTAAACATGCTTATAAACAAATTTACAGTTAAAGCATTCTCCCATTATCAATATTAACTTTTTTGCGTCTGGTCATTCTTGTAATTATAGCCTTTTCAGAGAGTCCATAAGAGTGAGAGAGACGGACCAAATCTCTATCTCTTTCGCTGTTGTGGACTTTCTTCTATAGAGAGGTATGAAAAAGCTTTTAATCATTGGTTAGGTCAGCTGGTATTGCAGTAGGTCGTCTTCTAAACCTCCATTTTTATTATCTTTCAAACAACCGCAAACACGTTCCGTATTCATGGAAATAAGGCAATTTTAACAATTCGAGCAGAATTGTTGTTGTCGTTGTGACATCGCCAGAAAATCGCCAATACAAAATTAAAATTGCCATACAAGTCGCCAATCGCCCAACCCAAAAAATTGGTCACCAACTAGAAAAAATGTCGCTAGAATGGCGATAAATCGCCAAGGTTGGCAATCCTAAGTGGAATTCCTTTAGGTGATCTGAATTCTTAAAAAAAATGGTTAAAACAATTTGAAATTGCTACCAACATGCAAAGCATCGTAGAGGAAATTCACACCGCGGAGAAATCTAAAAAGAAAACTAATCGTTTCGAAACACGAGAAAATGGCTTTTGTTCATTAATTTGTTTAAAAAGATTGTAAACAATTTTTCGATCACTTTAACGTATTGAAAGTTATTGATATAGAAAAAATACTGTTTACTTTTCTTGATTAGTAAACAAGTTTTGTTTGAATCAAATAAATTTTCTGCACCAACTCGATATACCTGGAAGCTTTTTGGTCCGTAAAAAACGTTTAAATCCATTACAATTTGGCTTGTGGACAGTTTTCTGTCCAGAAAATATATTTTGGACCGCACTGTGTGAGAGAGGGGATGTAAATAACAATTATTTTGAACAGTTTGAATTGCTACAAATTTAATTGTTTTATTGAATAATCAGTGTTTTTGGTTCCAAAATTCAACTATTTAGTTAAAAATGCAACTGTTTTTGGTAGAAGTATACTAATTTTTTTATCAATACTTCGACTACTTGTTTGAAGAATCTAAGAAGTTTGTCTTTTTGGCCTAAAAATTTAAGTAATTCGTTGAAAATTCAACTATTTGTTAGAAATGTGTATCCTTTGCTTAAAAATTTAACTATTTGATTGCAATTGCAACTATTTGGTCCAAGACTAATTTGTTCATTTGTGAGAAAATCATCGTTCTGAATTAAAAATGTGTCTTTTCAGGTTTGCAAATGAACTGTTACCTAAAAAATTCGACTTTTTAGCTTGAAAGCATGACGTTATTTTTGAATGAACCCAAAGCTGAGCTGCAAGTTTTTCAAATCCTACTTTCACGAAAAGATTGTTGTTGCAAACGGGAAAAAGCCAAATTGAATGTAGTTCGGGTCCTTTCAACATTCATGTAAAGACCTGCTCCGCTCTGAGTTTCAAAGGATTCAGATATATATTCGCGAATGAGTTCGACTGGCTTGAAAGCTTTTTAGCAAATATAGCAAATATAAATCCAGTTAATGTATAGCCTGCATGAATAGAAGGCACGCATTTCAAGCATATTAAAGCTTCATCGATCAAAGCAGTTGCGTTCATTTGGAAATTGAGACTATGTATTACGAAAAAATTCATTTTTTATGTACTTTCGCTGGCTGTGAGCAATAAGCTCTTTTTAATACTCGAAAATTTGGTTGGTTTTATGGAATTTTCACATCTTATATCGACGTATCTGACTGAGAAGGTTCCATCTCGGAGAATCAAAATAAAAAGGCGCTAACTTGCGTGGCGAATGCTGCAAGTTTTAAAATTCCATTTAAATTGCATTGGGGACATCAGCGCCCTCAACTCTGCAGCACCTTTTCATTTGGCCTCTTCAAGATGGCAGCTTGTTATTGCTGAAACAATTTATTATTACACCAGACTCTCGCTTTCAGTCCAGTGTCGGGGGTTGCCTTAAAAAAAGCTTGGTCTGAATTCGGCCAGGGCCGCCTGAACCGTTTCCAATTGGCATGCATGCCATTACGTAATATACTTGACTCAGTACTCGCGTACTGCGACCCATGCAAGACGACTGTCATAACCGCTCTCGTCCCGCTCCTCTGAGAAGCTGCATGAGCCACCAGTTCTAAGGAAGGCCGAGAACGGTGCGACCGAAAGCGAGAGTTTGATGTATTTATAACAATATTCTTTTTTATTAGTGCTAGAAACTTGTGTTTCTTTTTGTAACTTGCTCTGTTTTTTACTTATACTAAGGTAATAATTAATAGCAGTTCACAAACTTTTTCGTTTTAACAATTTATTTAAAAAACGTATTCTCTTGGAGGAATGCTAGAAAATTGCGGTTTCTTTTGAAATTTCCAACTTTTTTACACGTTTTATTTAGAGTGAGCTAATAGTCATTTAAAATTGACAAATGTATTTGTTTCGACGATTAATTTTTATCTCTAAAAATAACTCTTCAGTTGCAAGAAATTCTTAATATCTGTTCAGACCTAATGAAACTACAAAAGAACTTTTTTTTAATTAAAATTTTTACTGAAAAAGATTTTCTTTGTTCCATTGGCAATTGAATCACAGAAATATCGATTGCCGGCCAGGTGCTTTTCCCTTAAGCTACTGAAAAGATCGAAAGAAGAATCCCTTATCAGAAGCGACGGTAACTGCCAACCAGTGGCGATATATTTTCATCCAGCTTTTAATAGCAACTTAACACATTCTTCGCTTGAACAATTTATTATTGTCCATGCTCATTTTCTCTTAGACTAATTCTATGAAGTAGTAGTTTGTCTGAAATTTTCAACCTTATTTTAACTTTTCACTTAGTGTGAGATAATGATTATTCAAAGTTTAGACACATTATTGTTTAAACAAATTATAATTATTTATAACAATATTATCTTGGAAAAATGCTAGAAATTTGCAGTTTCTTTTGGAATTTCAAATATTTTTTCTACCTTTTACTCAGAGCGTGTTAATAATTATTCAATGTTATTAAACTATTTTATTTAAACAATTTGTTCTTATATAAAAAATTATTTTCTTAGTACAATACTAGAAAATTGCTGTTTTTCTGAAATTTCCAACCTGTCATCAACTGAAGCATCAAAAGAAAAAACGTTGAATTAACTTTAAATTAATCTCAACCTACCAATGTTTATTTTTTTAAACCCAACTATTGAAATTTAGAATAATCTTGAAAGCGGAAAATTACATATGCTTTTTTAAGTATCGAAAAAAATTAAAAAACTAAACTCGAATTATTCTTCATTTAAAAAATAATATGTTTGATATTACCGACATTTAAGGTTTTACTACGAGTACTGCTACGAGTACTACTTAAACTTTTCAGCCTATTTAGTTTTTATATTTTTTTCTGCTTGCGTTCTGATAAATTCTATTATCTTGTTTTACACCAGTTCAAAAATTAGTTACAAAGCCCACGGAGCCAACCGAGCCTGAATTAAATTGTCAAATTTTTATTGACAATTTGGCGATTGCAGTGCTTTCGCGGAATAGAAAAAAGGTTTATAAAGTAAGTTAAACAATAACTCCATAGAATTTCATGGACACAAAACTTTTGACGATCGAACGTAATATTTTATGTAACAAAAAGATTTGTAATAAAAAACAAATCCAAAAAATTAGAATCACCCCCAAAGACTGACAAAACCAAATTTTGCACTTATGGGGGTTTTTGGTACCCTATCCAAATTTTTTTGGATTTCATGAGGTTTGCAGAACTTTTAAATTTCAATTCTTGAAAAAACAAAGAAATAGGTTCTTTTTATTCGAAGAAATTTGCATGATGAGAGGATACAATTTTTTTCTAATTTATTTTTTGACTACTCTAATGGAGCCCCACAGTAGCAATTTAAGTTTTTAAATTGGCCCCCAGAGGTTTAATTCATCTGCCTAATGTACAGTCTACAATTCAAATACAAGTAATTGTTTAATTATAGAGATCGGCAGAGAATGAAGTGGGACTGCAACGATGTCGCGGCATACTCGAGACTTCTAATTAACATCTCATATTTATTCATAATCTTTCATGTAGCAACTTTTAGCTCGCCCGATGAAATGTCTCGTGGGTCCATGATAATGCAAGATTTGCTCATGCCTGTGAAAACTGTTGGTCTGTTTAGTTCGCGATAAGGCATTCGGGATAATCCCTTCTTTATATGTATGCCTCTCTCTTTCCGTTCTCTGACTGGGTTTTTTTCTCTCTCTCTCGCACGTCTCGCGTGAAAATTTGAATTTAATCTCACCAAAGCTTAACAGTTGCGTAACGTCGCGCCGTACCGCCTAGGTCATTTGCATACGTGCATGCTGTTGGAAACTTTAGCCGTGGAAATGTCTTTATACTCGGTGGGCGAGAAAAAGCACTTGCGCTAATTACTCCCGGCACGCTCTGCTAATGGAGGTAATGACTACCCTTGCAATTCTCTATTGAGCTTCACCCTCGATCATTAGGCGTTGTTTTATTCTGCTCGGTTGTGCATGCCGTTAAGTGGATTGATACAGCATGAGTGCTTTAAAAAATTTATTTTTCTATTCCCACTCGACTCTATTCAAAATTCTCACATTTGCGTACGGAATTTTTTGTTATTGGCCATCAGAATAAGCAAAAAAAAGATTGCTAGAATTTAGTTCATTATTATAATTTTTTTTCAGGGTGGTCCATTTAAGTACCACAATCCTTTAGAATGAGCACATAGGCCGCCAGAAGACTCCACTTCACTGGGTATGTGCCTGCGAAAACTTCTTTATGAATTTAATTACAGCCAGTGATAACCTGCGGCTGCAACTGATTTTATTAGAAGTACTCGCTTTTGTCTAGGCGTTCGGCCAGGGGAAAGAAAAACGGCAGAAAACCGCTTGCCGAGTTCAGCCGGTTTTTTCGACAATCGAGTTATGAAGGTAGATACGAGTATGTAGATTAGACTGTGTCAGATAAGAAAAACTTTTTTTTTTAATAAATGTGCCTTAAAAGTTTCTTTGACAAAAATAAAAAATTCTTCCAGAATTTCAGCTCGATACCTCAAAAATTGAGCTGGCGCATGGGGGGTCCCCTTTCCCACTTAAAATACATTGCAAAAATTTTAATTTTTTTATTTTTAAAATAATTATGAGTAAAAAATTTTTTTTAAATATTTGGATATTCTTACAGGAAATTAAATTCTCTTCAAACAGTTGCTCTTTAAATTTTTTCGTAAACTTAATGGGAAAGAAGTTACAGTGCATGGAAGAAGAGGAAAAACATTAAACAATCGAATATTGAGAACAATTAATTTTTTTTTAAGAAAAAAAGTTTTTTATGTTTGAAATAATAATAATATTCTTCTATTTCTGAACACTATTTTATGCCAGCAGAATATTTTATTTTGTAGAAATTTTTAATTTTCTTATGTCAGGATTTATTCTAATAATCATTTAATTTTATTCGATTCATAGACGATTTTATTGTTGTATCACTTGAAATTAAATTAAAGACGGTTGAATCTTTAAAAACAAAAGAAAGTGTAAGTGATGAAAAACGTATCGAAGTTGATGATCAAAATTTGGATTTACTGTTCACAAAAGTTGTAAGTGACTTTGTGACGAAAATATCTATCAGTCCATTCGAAAAATTTGAATTATCAAGTGATTTTCTCCATTCAAACCCGACAGATAGGCTAAATAACCAAAATTATATAACTTCTTTATCTGCATTAAAAAATATCAAAGTAGTTAACGATGTTGCGGAGAGAGTTGAAGAATTTAATCAGTTTCGAACTAAAAATGAAGATCGAAAACAATATTTGTGGAAAATTGTGCAGCAACATCGCAAATCATTTCCGTCTAGCAATAAACAAAATTATATAAATTTTACAAATCAAAAGTAAGAAATAGATAAAAAACAAAGTCAATGTATACGTTGAAAAAGTGAATAAAATGATATATTAAACTAAATTGAACTATAAATGAATAAAAAAAAATATCTCTGTAATTTGCATTTTCATTTTTTTCCTCTTTTTCTACGCACTGTAACTTTTTTCCATTCAGTTTACGAAAAAATTTAATAATCAACTTTTTGTAGAGAATTTAATTTCCTGTAAGAATATCCAAACAAACATATTAAAAAAATTTTACTCATAATTATTTTAAAAATAAGAAAATAAAAATTTTTCCAATGTGTTTTAAATAGGCAAGGGGACCCCCCCCCATGCGCTAGCTCAATTTTTGAGATATTGAGCTGCAATTTTGGAAAATTTTTTTTTGTATTTTTCATATCTGACACAGTCTGAGAACACTTTGAGAACTTTTTTTCGAAATTCCCTGTTTTTACTTAACTAATTTTTCATTTTCCTTGATCATTAATATTCAAGTATAAGCATTTTAATTTTGTATTATTTTAAAGATAGAATCTTTTATCAACTGAATAAAAAATTATTTCTGATACCAATTTAAAATGTTAAACTTTATTAATTTATTGTAAAGAAAAAAATGTATTTTCTAATTTAAAAAATGACTTTTTAACAAAATAATTACATTGTTAACGTAATAGTTGAAATTTCAATCTAAAAAGATAAATTGCTAACAAAAAAGTATCATAGTTTATATTTCAATCAAAAAAGATAAAAGATTTATGCAAACAAAATTGAACCGAAAATACGAATATTCAACGAATAAAGATTTTTCACTCAAGAAAGAAATAAAAGTTTATTAAACTTATTCAACCTATCGGACAAAAGATGAATTTTGTCTACAAAAATTGAATTTTCAAACAAAAAATATGACTTTACCAAAACATTATTTTTCCACGAAACCAATGCATTTTTACCCGACAAAAATAGAAATTTCGAATCAAGGAAATTGTTTTCTTTTTTGTTATCCCAAAAAAGAAGAATTTTCAACTAAAAAAGGTCAATGTTAAAAAAATGTTAGAGCCACATTTTCAGTAAAAGAATTAATAAAAAAAAGTTTTTCAACTAAACAGTTAAATTTGCAAGCAGAAAAAAAATTTAACACTGTAGTTTAACTTTTAATTAAAAAAGATTAATTTTCAACAAAAAAGATTAACTTTCAACCAAAGAGATGAATTTTTAATGAAAAATATAAATCTTAAAAAAAATGATTTCTTGACAAAGTGATTCAACCAAATAGAATTATTAATACAAAAATACGATCTTTTGGTATAAAAAGGATGAATTTCACAAGAATGTAAATTTTGAACAAAAAGTAAATTTTCTACGAAATAGTTATATTTTCAACAAAAAATAGCAAAATTCTCAACCAAAAAGTATGACTTTTAAAACTTTTAAAATAGTTTAATTTTTAACTGAACAGTTAATTTTTATACAAGAAAGAGAACATTTCTTCTAAAATAGATGGATTTGAAAAAAAATTAAAGAAATAGTTACATTTTCATTCAGTGAAAATTCCAGTTCAATTTCTAACAACAAAATAAGAATTGTAAAAAATAAGTTAGTTTTCTGCTAAATAGTCGTATTCTCAACCAGAAAGTACAACTTTTTTACAAGATTGTTATTTTCAACCAACCAATTGATTTTTGGTTCAAGAAAAATGAAAATTCTATTAAAACGGGTGACTTATTAAATCAAGAAGACAAATTTTCGAAAAAAAGTTTTTTCATCTAAAAAAGATTTCAATTGACTTTTCAGAAACAAAATATGAATTTTAAACAAAAGGGTTTTTGCGAATTGACAAAAATTACGTGCATGAATGAACGACCCCCTTCTCCTACCTTAACGATTAGCAACAAACTGTCTAGACCCCCCCCCTCCCCCCTTGAGCTAGATGAAATGTAGCGGATACACAATCTGGTCGTACACCGTAGATGGTCACCCATTAGAGTGCTGCGCTTGAAATGGTTCAACATTTGGACTCCTCCCGATTTGAGATTCACTACGCAGCCAATGGAATAATTTCATTGTATAATTACTGCACATAATTTACGTTTATTACTGCACAATTGCTCGCACAGTCACTTACACATAAAACTGTACGCTTAAGGGCATTTAGTACAAAAAGGCATAAATAACTCTAATTTGACTGATAAATCGAATTTTCTTTAAAAAACTGAACAAGAAGAATTTATTTGAATTCGTTGGATGCTTTTTGATACTTTCAATGATTTTGACTTATTTCAATACATTCAAATTTCTTAATTCGTTTGAATTATTTTGAATTGTTTTGAATTAGTTTAAATTCTTTTAAATTATTTGAATTCTTTTCAGTTGTCTGCAATCTGTTCAATTCTTCGCGTTCTTTGAATTTCTCTGAAATTTTCAAAATTCAAATAAGAACTGTTGCTCAAAATTAAAAGCAACGATATAAAATTGAACATTCATTTCAATTCTTTGAATGCTTTTGTATATCTAGGTTGTTTCGAATTCTTCTCAATTGTTTGCATTCTGTTGAATTTCTATTAATTTTCCAAACTCAAATATTAATTATTATTTAACATTAAAAGTAACGACCTAAAATTGAAAATTTATTTTAATTCTATGAATACACTTGGATTCTTTGACTCCTTTTCAATTCTTTTGAATCCTTTGAATTCAGTAATATATGTGTATTCTTTTGAATTCTTTGCAACCTGTTGTATTGTTTTCATATTTTGAATTCTTGAATTAAAAAATTAGGTTAAAATTAACATTAATATTAATACTTCTTTAAATACATTTGGATCCTTCGAATTGTTTTAAATTCTGTTCCATTCGTTTAAATTTATTAATTATGTTAATTCTTCGAATTCGATTGAATTTTTAGAATACTTTTGGATTCTTTTAAATTCTAAAATTACTTTTGAATTTTTTTTTAATTTTTTCAAATAGAATTCGTGCAGTAATTTAGGATTCTCTGGATATTTCTGAATTCTTTAGATTCCGTTCAGTTCTTTGAATTATTTGAATAATTTTTTTTCAATGCTTCGAATTCAACAATTAAGTATTAGCAACGACCTGACGCTAAAAAGTCATTTTAATTCCTTGAATACATTTGTATTCTTTGACCTTTTTTAAATTATTGGAATTTTTTCAAATTCTTTTAAATTCTTTTGAATCCTTTAAACTGTTTTGGATTCTGTTTGTATTCCATTGAATTCTTTACAATCTGTTGCATTGTTGTTCTGTTGCATAAGTTCTTAGAATTCTTTTAAATACTCCAAATTCTTTTAAATTCGTTTAAAAGTGACAAAAAAAGAATCACTTATTACTTAACAAAGAATGCAGTATTTAAAAGCAAATTTATAATTTGCATGCTTTAAATTTATTTTATGTTTTTACACAAACTATATTAATTATTCTTACTCACAAAGGAAAGGCATCCACGCTCATCCACCCTCTAGCTTTCTATTTTTTAAAGTGTAGAACTTGGTTTTTTATGATTCTTTCAATACTTTTGGATTCTTTGATTTGTTTTGAATCATTTGAATTCGCTTGAATTTCACGTATTCTTTAAAATTCTTTCCAATCTGTTGCATTATTTTCATGCTTTTAATATTTTGAATTCCTTTAATTCAAAAATTATGTATTGCTTAACATTAATATTAACAACTTAAAACTAGGAAGATCCCGTTTTAAATCTTTGATTACATTCAGATTCTTTGAATTCTTTCAAACTCGTTTGAATTCTGTGTATTCTTTTGAATTGTTTGCATTCTGCTGAATTCTTTGCACAATATGTGCTAAGGCTCATTCAGGCCTCCCAGAATATAATATTTCAACTTTTAACAAAATTGTTGAAACGATTATTCAAAAAAATTTCATGATCATATTACTAGAGCCCTAAATGTGACCTAAAGTAGTCTATCAGGTGAATTTTCTGTAAAATCATTTTTAGTACGACATTTTTACCAAAAATAATAGAGCCCAAAATTTGAGACTGCGGTCTCAAATTAGTCCCCAATGAGCCCTAAATTATTCGAGGGGTAATGATGGGTTTTATGCAAGAAAAACGAAAAAATATATTTTTTTGGTAAATTTGATTAAAAAATAATTCTCTAAAAAATTTTTTAATTGAAATATCATATTCAAGGAGACTTATTTGAGCCTTAACATAGGGTAGAAAAATAAATTTGTTTAAATATTTTACATTATCATATTCCCAGATAAATGAGCCCTAAATTATTCTATAGGTTGAATTTTCCGTAAAATCATTTTTAATACGTTTTACAGCCATTTTCGGTCAGCTTAACTTTAAACTAGCGCAAACAATATTTTTTACAAAAAATAAGATCCTAAAATTTAGGACTACGGGCTCAAATGAGCCCTAAATGAGCCCTAAATAATAAAATAGGTTACTTCTCTATAACTTAATAGTGTTGTGCCAGATGAAGATACTTGTCCAAAGGATACGCAGTAAGGAAATCATAACAAGATCTCATCAATCCATCGTCTTTCAGTAACAGCCTGGAATCGTGCAACATTGAATTTGGAAAATTTTTAATACAGTGCAATATAAAGTTAAATACTTTAAAACCTTCGAAATGTTTTATGTACGACAACAAAAACTCGAAAAATTCCAAATAAAGCATATACAATAGTTCCAGCTTAGATGAATACATTTGAAATGCATTATGTCCGTTTTTTTGGCAAAATACTCTCTAAAAATCTGTTTCAATTTTAAAAATAAGTAGATAATCTTTAATTATAGTTATTTGTTTAAAAAACGATTTTTTAGAGAAAATTATTTCAAAAATGGAAAAATTCACTTTGAAAATTAGAAAAAGTAGAGAATATTTTCCCAGAAAAAATAAGCAAAAAATTGATAAAAGAAGCGATTAGTAAATAAAATCAAATGCAAAAATCTTGATTAAAATAAAATGGGAAATAGAAATACTACTTTTTCCAGAGATCTGACTTATACCATTTCAAATTTTACAAAATTGGAAGTATGAAAAATTGAATGATTTTTAAACTTAACGTCCTCAAAATTAGAAAAACGAAGGAAAAAATATTCAAATTTGAATTCAAACCTACAGAATTGAGTAAATTAAAAATTGGGATATTAATAATTAAATGATTTAAAAATGAGGTATATTTCAAAGTAAGAACTCAACGCTTTTAAATTACAAAATGCTCGAAACGGAACTTTCCAAATTTACAGCTTTCAAGAGTAACTTTTAATTTTTAATTGCTTTAAAATGTGGATCTTTTAATTAGGATCGTAATTTATTTATTATATCAGATTATTATTATTATATAGGGTTGCTGGGAAAGTCTTGCAATTCATACCACAAGTAAAAATGAAAAAAACTTATTTTAATAGTAAAAGATTATACAGTAATGTAGGCTCCCTCTGCAATCTCATATCTTGCTCAACACTCTGGTAGACTTTGTACACGTGCTGTCCAGCATTCTTTTGGTCGTGAATTAAAAAAGTCGTCCAGTGTATTTTTCAGATCTGTTGGATCATCAAATTTTTCATCCTGTAAATAATTTTTCAAAGCTCGAAACAGAATACAATCAGTAGGTACCAAGTATCACGAATACGATGGGTATGGTATATGTCATGTAAATCGAGTATTAAAAATGTACAATGCTTCAAAAAATTTAAGTTATGTTGGTATGTGTCGTTTGAAATTGGTATTTAAAAAAAAATTGAGATTTGAATCCAATTATTTTCATTTTTAAAAATCTGCCCGCCTCGCGGGTAATTTCTTGTCGCGCGCGGCTTGTCTATGTCGAAAATTTGTGCGAGCCTAGGGCGCGCGACTCTTGATTCTCTCGTTTAAAACTCCTTCGGCTTTAAATATGACATTTTCATCACTTATATCATGCTTCGCACTCGATGTTGTCTAAAATGTGAATTTTTATACGCTATGTGCAACACTATTACATCAAATGTATATTATATTTATTTTTGCACCTCGGGCTTATTCAGATATTGTAAAATAATGTACAAATTTTATTTTTTCATGATTAATTTAATATTTACTCTTTATTTTCCACTAATTTTTTATCCTCGGCTACGATAAAAAATGTATCATTTTTATAAATTTATATTATTACAATTCATAATATGTATTGGTATTGAAACATACGTATTTTTATTATATCTTGATTTTAAAATTGGTATTAAACTTTTTAATGCAATTTGTGCCGTTTTTCCATAAATTAATTTTTTTTTTACTCACAATATCGTTTTTACAATTTATATAAAAAAAACGCATCCTACCGTAAAGTGGCTCAAAGAAAATTTGTAGATATAATTTAGGCGAAAAATTGTATTAGTTAAAATGCTATTGTAGCTTGTA
>JAAAKG020136090.1:0-13316 GCA_010014905.2 Druon quercuslanigerum | reverse complement strand
CGTTATTGTAAAAAAACGGTCGAAGGAAACTTTACAGTGAAGGAATACTCCATTACACTGAAGATACATATAGATAAAGTCCAGTTGTCGAATAAAACAATTTCCTAAGTATTGCAGAAAATACTTAATTGATTATCAAAATATAGCATAAAATTTAAAACACATAATTTTTAAAACAACTTATTCCTAGCTCGACACTAAGGAAGTTCGCATCCAGTGCATCACTTTAGTGTTTTCCCTAAATACTAATTTGTTAGAGATTTGATTCACGTTCATACACGCAGTCTCCTGCAATCCACGTGGACAAAACTTCGAGTTTTTCACTGAGCAAAATAAAATCGGCTTCGGCTCCGAAATTCAGTACTCCTTTCTGAGAATGAATTTCGAGGACTTGGGCAGGATGCAAAGTCGCTGCCTCTAAGGCTTCAACGATTGTACATTCTGAAAATGAAAAGAAAATAACAAGTGATGAAGGCTGAAAAAAATTTTTTAATTTCTAAATTTGATATTTGTAAAAAAAAATTATCTAAAATTTATTTTTACCAGTTGCTTCCTTAAAAAAACGAACACATTCGGACATATTAGCGATACTGCCGCAAAGAGTTTCCGTTCCTGCGATGTAGGCTCTATCATTTCGAACTTCAATTTCGAGTTGACCTAATTGATAAATTCCTTCTTTTAAGCCCAAAGCCGAAATCGCATCAGTCACCAAGACTAAGCCTACAGAAAAGAAATAATGTCCTAGTAATTAGTATGATAATTAGTGTGTGTGTGTGTGTGTGTGTGTGTGTGTGAATGCTACAATCTTGTATGAACACGATAACATAAAAACGGTTACAGATAAATTGATAACATTTAGATGGGTTATTTTCACTACTAACACTTTAAAAATGATCGAAGAATATCTCAAAATATTGATTGCAATTTTTTTGGCACCTAATAATATTTTAAAAATCAGACTTTATAGTAAAACTTTCTCATTACAATAATTCAAAGTTCATGCAAGAATACAAAAGATTCCTTGGTATGAGACGATTCGATTGACCTACAATATCAAAGAATTTTATTAAAGATTCAAGAAGCTTTCATTTATATTATCTTTGAAATCGAATTTTATAGTAAAAATTTTTTCATTCTCATAATTTAAAGTTGATGCGAGAATAGAAGAGAAGTGTTGATTCGAGACGAATCGATTTGGCTATAATATTGATACATTTTCTAAAGAGTAAGAAAGCTATGGTAATGTATAATATTTGAAAATACGGGTTTTTACATAATAGTAAAACTTTTTTATTATCATAATTCAAAGTTGATGCAATAATAAAAAAGATTCCTTGGTCCGAGACGAATCGATTGAAATAAACGCTATCAATCAAGTTCATTATTTAAATAAAAGAAAATACTTAACATCATTTCTGACTAGATAGAGAATAAATTTTGGAAATTTAAAGATTAAATTTTCTGAAAAAATATCTTCTCTCTTAGCTCCACTGGGAATCTGACCACAGAACTTTCGAATGCCGTTCGGGTGCTTTGCCATTAAGCTATTAGAGAGATCAAAAAATAATTTTTTTCAAAAATACACGCTATCTCAAACCAGGTGTTACATTTATGATACGAGTAATTTAAAGGTTCGACCTTTTTTCAGAACAATTTGAGTTTTAATTTTTAAAAATTTATTTCCTGGTGTGGATCTCAAAAACATAACAAATCGTCCGTTTCAATGAAGACATATGTCGACCATGCCGAGGTGCTGTGTAAGTGGATTGCCAACCTTTCATGGGCACAAACAGAAAATACGGGAATCACAGTGTTTCTATCAAAATTTCTTGCACAACTGGTATACCTGCATCATTTTTTGATAAAACTTCTTTTTGATAAAACTACTTCGACACGGTCTTATGAAGACTGTCATATTTTACCTTTAAGGTTGTTGCTACTAATTCGAAAGAGAAATAAGTAAATTGTCGTGAAAATGATTTATTGATTTTAATTCGAAAAATAAATCAGAAAATTTTAGTGAAATTGACTTATTCATTTTAATTCGAAAAAGAAATGAGGAAATTGTCTTGAAATTGCTTTATTTATTTTAATTCGAAGAAGAAATGAGAAAATTTTCATGAAATTAATTAATTTATTTTAATTTGAAAAAGAACTGAGAAAGTATTCGGGAAACTAATTGATTTATTTTAATACGAAAAAGATATGTTAAAATTTTCGTGAAATGGATTTATTTAATTTCATTAGAAAAAGAACTAAGAAAATTTTCTTGAGATTAATTAATTTATTTTAATTCGAAAAAGAAGTAAAATTTTTTTCGTGAAATTTATTTTTTTTTATATTAATTCGAAAGAGAAATGAGAAAATTGTTGTGAAATTGATTAATTTTTTTAAATTCGAAAATGAAATCAGAAAATTTTCGTGAACTTGATTAATTTATTTTAATTTGAAAAGAAATGAGAACATTTTCGTTTAATTGATTTATTTATTTTAATTCGAAAAGGAAATCAGAAAGTTTTCGTACAATTGATTTATTTATTTTAATTCGAAAAGAAATGAGAAAAATGTCGTGAAATTGATTTACTTTTTTTAATTCGAAAAAAATGAGAAGATTTTTGTGAAATTGATTTATTTATTTTAATACGAAAAATAAATTAAAACATTTTCGTGAAATTGATTTATTTATTTTAATTCGAAAAAGAAATGAGAAAATTATTTATTTATTTTAATTCGAAAAGAACTGAGTAAATTTTCTTGAAATTAATTAATTTATTTTAATTCGGAGAAGAAATGAGAAAAACCCTATGCATTGCTCTCGTTCAAGTTTATGCAGCAAAAGAATTGCAGGGACGGACAAGGCGATGTAATCGCGTTGGGAGTGATAAGTGATAAGCGCACGGGCGATGCACTAAGCATTTAACCAGCGCGCGAAGCGGTCATTTAATTACATGCTATCGAGCTATTCAAGCTTAGCGTTGAAATCAAAGTCGGGAGCGCTGGAACGAGATAAGCATTTCTTATAAGGTGTTTCAGACTGCTTGATTAAAATCTGGCGAATCAAAGCCAAACAGCCATACTGAGGAGATGGAAACGTTGGCAGAAAAGGAGAATTCTGTAAAAGGTGTTTTAGAGTAATTGACATAAACTGGTTGATCAGTGCCAAATTGCAACGCTAAGTATCGGTCCTTTTGTCTGACCATTTAAGTTAAGTGCTTTGCGACAAAATTAGGATGTAATCTTTCAAAAGAAAGTAGCGTTTGTCACGCGTTTGTGAATTAACTATTTTTATAACCGATTCGAATAAACCAAACGCCTCTTGATAATAGTACTCGAATTTCGGGTTCGAAACTAGATAAAAGACAATTATATGAACGCTATGCACATGGTCCAAACGCTTATTGCTTATCACTTCCAACGCGATTACATCGCATTGTTCGTCCGTAAATTTTTTTTTCTATAAACTTGCACGAGAGCAATGCAAATGGTGCAAATAAATTGTGATAAATTCCACTCCACAGGTAAAAATCAGGAGAGAATAAACTCAAAAATATCAAAAGCTTTAAAAATTCCACCGGGACCTCTTTTACCATGTATTTGGTGTGGGGTCCTTTACGAAAATACAAAACTCAAATTAAAAAAGTATCTTTAAACATCAAAGAAAGATGGACTTGCATGTTGGTGGCGGTAGGAGAAAGTGTGCAGTGACAGGTGGTGAGAAGTTTTTGCGGATTTTGTGTGGAAGGTGTGAGTAGAGTGTGAGGGTGGAAGCCTACGAGAGGAGTAGAGTTGTGAGGGGTAAATTGGGGAGTTGAAAATTAATTTTCATTGTACTTTTGGGGTGAAATTAGGCTAATTAGGGAAATTGAGGTTACGTTGGCAAGGGAGCGGGGTAGTTTTGTGGTCAGGAGTTTGGTTCTTCATTGTGAGCAAGAGTGTTTCCCGTAGTGCTGGGGGATGTTAGGGGAGAGAATATGGTGTCTGTAGGGACTGTAAGGAAGGAAAGTGTAAAGAAAAGCAAAATTTCGGGCGGTACGCGAGAACGGCCTTGAGAGACATCTGTTGGCTGCAGTAGGTACTTTTTTGCATGAATAGGTCACGGTTACCGACGGAAGAGCGGGAGGTGTGCAGCGAGAGGACTGGAAGTTCATGTAGTGAGCTTGAAGGGGACCAAATTTCCAACAGGCCACGACGGCCAGCTGGGCGTGGACCAGTGTCGAGTGGCGCGTCAGGGAGAGGGAAAGATCGGAACGAAGGAAACGCCAAAGCAAGGGAAAGAGCGTCTAGCGCTAGTGAAAGGGAGGATTTCTTGAAGAAGAAGAGAGACAGCAAAGATAGTCCGGAAAAAAGAGCGCTAGAGAGTCCCTTTAAAAATAGCGTACGGACACGTCGGTCACCCAACATAAAATGGAGGGGCAGGCAGGACGTAAGGGGGGCGATGGAGCAGATGGAAGCTATGAGGGAGGACCTGAGGGTAAGAGTTGAGAGATGGGAAAAGGAGGAAAAAGAGCTGAGGGATTTCAGGGATCAGTCACACAGAAGAAAGATGAGGAGATTAGAAGAACAAGAGAGGTAGATGAAGAGAAGCTGAATGACGAGTAAATAGAGAGGCACACATGAGGTAAGGGAGAGGCTGAAGGGGGTAGTGAAAAAAGTATGGCGGGGGGAGGGATTCCCAAGAGGGTGGAGGGTGGGGTTTTTCGTACCACTGCATAAAAAAAGGGATAGGAAGAGGCAGGAAAATTATAGAGGAATTACGCTAATGAATTCGGCGTACAAAATATACGCGATGGTACTGGCAGATAGACTGCGGAAGGTTGTTGAGGGGAAAGGCATACTGCCGGAGACGCAGGCGGTCTTTAGGGATGGAAGGAGTACTATTGACAATATTTACGTTTTGCAGCACGTGGTGGATAGAGAACTAGCCGAAAAGGGTGCCCAAGTGTACGCATTTATGTAGATCTAAAAGGCGTGTTCCCTTCGGTGGATATGGGGTTAAGGCAAGGGTGCCCGCTTAGCCCGACGTTGTTTGCAGTTTCAATCGCAGATATGGAAAGTAAGCTAGCGGCCGGAGTTATAGGAGGAGTTAGGGTAGGAGGGGTAAGCATATGGTCACTCGCATATGCAGATGTCATGGCGCTGCTAGCAAATAAAGAAGAGGCTTTAAAGGAGATGATGAAAAGGTTGAGAAGATACTTGGACAAAAATAGGTTAGAGTTAAATGCGGTTAAGTCGAAGGTTATGGTTTTCAGGAATGGAGGTGGGAGAGATAAGGGAGGGGAGTGGAAGTTGAAGGAAAAAGCGATACAGGAGGTGTGTCTTATTTTACGGAGTGGAGGTGTGGGGGTGGAAGGTAAGTGAGAAGGTCAATTGGATACAGGAGAGGTATGTGAAGTGGAAACTGGGATTAGCAAGGAATACGCTGAACTGTATTGTCAGGAGGGAGACAGGAAGAACGAGGTTAAGGATTATAACGGGGAGTTTAGCGTGTAAATATGAGGAGAAATTTTTAGAAGAGGAGGGAAGTAAGCTGTTTAGGGAATATTGGGGAAGAAGGAGAATAGATGTAGAAGTGGGAGGATGGAGGTGGAAAGGGAAAGGTATTTTAAGAGTTGGTTAAAAGGAATAGCATGTAGAGAGAGAAGGAAGCAGGGGAGGAGAGACTAAGATAGTTAAGGTTCAACGGGAGCTATGTGTGGATTATGCCAAGGGAGAGAGCGCAATATTTGTGTGCGAAAGGAGAGAAAGGAAGTCAGGAACTTATAGCGAGAACGAGATGCGGATGCATGGACAGTTATAATAGGTTCTGGCTTTCTGGAGAGAAGAGGATGTGTGAATTGTGCGGGAAGGGGGATGCAAAAGTGGAGCACTGGTTGGGTAAGTGTCAAGAGGTGGAAAGGAGTGCGATAAGCATGGATGTATTGTTGCATGAAAGGGGGGACAAAAGGGCAGTTGCATGGGTGAAGGGGGTGTGGGGTAAGATGGAGAAGAAAAGAAGGAAGGAGGAAGGGGAATGGAGAAGGGAAGATTGTATATAGGAGAGGAAGTAGTTGTAAGAACTTTGTACATATTGTAAATATTGGATAAGGATTAGGGATTAGCAGCGGAGGCAGAGGCGGGCAATGTGAGGCAAAGCGAGAAAGTAGCGACATGTGTGCGAGGCGATGCGAGGCGAGGAAGGCAAGGTCGGCTGAGATATAATTTGCGGATGGATGTTAGTTTTTAAAGTTACTTGTAAGGAAATTCTGTAAAAATGGAAGTGTAAACATGTCAATTTTTTAAGGCCAGCAGGCTGAAAAATAAACGTTTATTTATCTATAAAAGAAAGATGATATGTCAACAGTGTTTTGGCGCTAAGAAATGGCACTAATCAAAGGCTTTTTGGAATCCACTCTTATTAAATTCATAGCATGTAACTTTTGTTTTCGAGGAATTTCAGTTACCCGACCACTTTTTCTTGAATTTGCATGAAATAGTGGTGGTTTTGCAGGCTTCTTGCGCTTTAAGTCTAAATCTATATTGAATAGTCCATCCTTCTAGGAATAATTTCCAACCACATTCAGGAGAATTGGGCAAGTCTATCACTGCATGGGGCATCTCGTTGGCCTTCAGTCCCTTGTAGACTGCTCATCTTATCTGAAGTTCTGGCGAGTCTTCAGTTGGCGGAATGCACTCCAGGGGCTTCTATTTTGTAAACAGTGCTCGGTGGTAATTGGTGAGACTTTCAAACTGCTTCGAACTGAAATATAAGATCGATAAGATCGGCAGGAAGTCAGCTTGACACACCTGGCAACTTCATTCTGAAGTCATTCCCTCTCTGAATCACCTACTGAAATTTGAAGTTGAGACAGCCAAGCCGGGAATAGAGCCGTTTGTCATGACCATGTATGCTCCGTCAGTAGCTACAATCATAATATCCCTACTCAATATGAATTATTTAAGAACTGTTATTTCGCATTCAAAACTGTGTAAGAAAGTATTATCAAATAATTGGATAAATTAAAAACTGCGCGTTTCATGCATGTCTCTGTATTACAGAAAATAGGCTTTTTCCACCAATTGGTTTTAAATACATTTTTTTTATTAAAGTCTATCAAAAATTTTCAATTTGCCTTAGTACTACTCATTATAATCATGGCCAAAATTCTGTAACCAAGCTCTAAGCGCATCGATAGCAAAATGAGCTAGAGCGCGCGTTTAAGTACAAGTTTAGGCAGTTTAGGTAATGTTAGAATCCTCAGCAAGTTCAATTTTTCAAACCGTTTAAGCGAGCGATTATATGTGTAAGGTACTGTATTGACGAATTGTGTACTTAAGGTAGTAGCATGGTGCAAGGACCGAAATTTCGACGTTTTTTCATCAATTTTTTTAAACAAGAAAATAAAGTGCGACCGTTTTGAAAGTTGTACATATTTTTATGGCTGCCTCAAAGTGTACAACAAATATTTTTAAAATTCACTTTGCATTAATTGGTTATTAATTTATAATATCGCAGTGGAGTCCTTGAAAATAGGTGAGTTACTTCGAGGAAGCACACAGCCTTCTGCAACCATCAGAAACAAAATATTCAAAGTAATAATTATTCTATAGACTTCATTCTAATAAATAAACCAATAATATGCATATTTAAAAACAATATATTTATAAATGGTCGACGTGTAATTTTTTTTTAAATCGACTTTATTTCTATAAAATGTTCAAAAAAATTAAACGTTTTAGAGGTTTAGTACTTACATATATGTGTCTATAATAGAATAAAAGGTAAAAACTTTAGCCAAATCGGTTTAATAGTTCTTAGTCAGTGCTTCCCTGAAATGTCGAAAAAGTGGTCGAAAAGGTATATAATATGCTGTAATACGTATACCTGCGTAATCCTAAAGGACTCAGGGGGCAATGAAAGAGGGAATGGTTCGAGCAGCAACTGTTAGAGCGTCGACATACTTTCATACAGACTACGAGGCACTCTCTTCATTTGGCTCTAATTTTAAAAATATTTGAAATCTCGGTCTGAAACTTTCAGAATATTTTTTTGTGATGTTTTTCTTACAAACAATGCAAAAAAAGAAGAAACGCATTTTTTGAACCCGCTACACCAGGCTACTACCTTAAAAACTATAAAAAATGAAGATTATATGACAACGATTTGAAAAATAAATTTTTTACGTTAAAAAATCCGGAGAGCCCTATAAAATGCCGCATAGGGAATAATAGGCAGAAATATTGTCAATTTCCGGATAGAACCGGATAAAAAAAAGGACACAAGTACCGTGTAAGTACCCAGATAGAGCCAGAGAAAGAACCGAGATGGGTAATATACGGACCGAAAAAATTCCGTATAGACACAAATGCAGAAACAGGTCGAATAAATATTATAGACCGGTCAATTGCTGGATAGAACCGGATAAAAAAAGTACACAAATACGGTTTAAGTTTCCGGATAGAAAACCGAGAAAGAACCGAGCAGAGTAATATGCAGATCGAAAAAATTCCGTATAGACATAGATACACAAACAGATAAAATAAATATTATGGACTGGACAATTTCCGGATAGAACCAGGTAAAAAAAGGACACAAATACCGTTAAGTTTCCGTATTGAAACGGATGAAAAATTCGTGTCCTATCAGGATCTATCGGATTCTATCTGGATCTTTCGGATTCTATCCGGATCTATCGGATTCTATCGGGAATTTTAAGCAGGGATACTTTCAATAAGAGTACAGCAACGGAATGCCAATAATTCATATAATATATTTCTGTTCAAAACAATACTAAAGTCTCACCAAGTGTCGCCAAACACTGTTTACAAAAAGAAAGCCAGCCAGATGCTGCACGCAGGGATAGATTTGCCCAATTATTTCGCATGTGGTTGGAAATTATGCCCTGAATGATGAACTATTTACTATAGATCTAGACCTATAGTTTAAGAAGCCTTCAAAACCACTACTACTTAATGCAAATGCAAGAAAACGTGTTCAGGTAACTGCAATTACTCAAAAACAAAAGTTAAATTTGATGAATTTTGTATACGTGCATGCCAAAAAAACTTTTATTAATGCCATCTGGTAGTGTCAAAGCACTGTGGACATATCATCTTTCTTCAATATTCCAAGAATTTAATATTAAACTAAAATTAAACTATCTTTGATTTCCCGACTGAGAGTTACCCAGTGGACACAAATTTTGGCGACGTCTTTACGACATCGTTACGGCATATTTACAACTTTACGATATCCTATGTCCATGTCGTTAAGGAGTCTTTACGATATCGTAAAAACTTCGTATGGCATATATTACTTCCGATCTTAAATTCTTATTTTAATCTTTAATCTTAGTAAAAATTTAAATTTAAATTTTATTTCTCAATCTCGAGTCAGCTCGTATGCTAGTTTTTGCAGGACTTTGGAATACTGACTAAGCATTCCTAATCCAAGCTCTCTAGTTACCGATGATGCAGGACTGACTTTGTATAGTTTAATTTAATGTGGCTCACTCAAAATAATATTTTGAGTCCGCTTCGATTTAAAATTAATTTAATACAAAATTCGGCGTAATACCTATTTATGTTACTAGGCTGTTTTAAGACCTCGATTACTTCTCTGTGTAATTGGAAAAACTTTTAAGAGCTCTTACGCTTGTCCATTTCAATTAGGAATTTCTTTCCAGAACTGCCAGAATCATAACCTCACTTCGTTTGACTGAACATTTCCGGAATTGTTTTTTATTGCTTCTTAAATCGAAAATTTCCTGTACTGGTTACAAAAAATATGGGCTCTCCTGGGTGATTTTAAAAGGATCCTTATAAACGGGCTCTCTGGGTATGCATGATTGTAGTATGATAGAAGAGTAAAAGAGCCTAGCTAATACGGATCTTCTAGTTTCTTGGGTCTACGTGTCTCCCAGAAGAGAGGAAGGGGCTCAGAGGGCACGCCGCAGCTAAAAATGGCTCCAGGAACAAGGAGAACGCAGGAGCCGGTGTATATCGTAGAATGAATGCAATGAGCTTCACAATCGCGTTGGAGTCCTACGTCACAGTTCTACTGTCCGAGATTATGGCCATGCTCCGCTATAATGGCCCTGAATGGGACAATGACCACGTCGCTACTAGTTTGGGAGTGCTTTGAGGTACTGAATAAGCTAGCGACAGACAACCGGGTTGCTCTGCTTCGGATCCCTGGACACAGCGGCATCAAGGGCAATGAGATATCGAATAGGCTAGCAAAATTAGCAGCAAAAGAAAATTTTACTGCACCCAAGCCAGTTGTAGGCATTTCCAGCCGGTTGGTCTCTGGTTGAAAACAGGCTAAAACACTCTTGGGCTCAAAGCTAAACTCTAACCGAGCGAAGAAATTATTGAAGTTCGGGAGGAACGAAGTCAAATTCCTAACAAAAATGTGTATAGGACACGGAAACCACCGGCATCACATTCATAAGATAGGGCTACTCATATGCTTTGTCACTGCCCTGCAATTGCGAATAAACGTATAATACTCACAGGCAATTGCTGCGTTCATGAGTCTGAAATATAATCCAACCGCGTCACTAAGGTCCTCTCCCGATAGTGAGGGTTATTAGGCCACGCATAAGATTATAAAAGGATGCAACGGGATCACCCAAGCGTCAGGGGCTGTTACGGTCACAACACAGAATAATAATCAAGAAATAAATCAAAATATCGTGTGCAACAGGTGTTGAAAGGAGACAGTTACATTTTTAGTGAAGTTTACAGTATTTGCCATCGGCTCATCTTTCGCTAGTTTACATCTCGCCTCCAACTCGCCTACGAGTCACCTATAACTACTCTTTGATTCGCCTATGGCTCATACAGCAATCTTCACTCTCATGTGGAACTTAATGCTTTTCGCAATTGTAGCACAATATACTACTGGGATATAGGAAAATAGGTACACGGATTAGTTGGCTGTAATGTAAACCTATTGCGCCACATTCGCGTTTATTCACAAGGCAGTCGACCGAATCTGGACACCTTCTCCTAGTTAGATCTCAGTGAATCTCGTTGTTTCTAACGTTCTGACAATGTGTCATTCACACTGCCGTCCGGCAACTCCGGCATCTGGCTGTGTGTGTGTGTGTGTGTGTGTTCATTACGAGATATTACCAAGCGACAATTCAGCGATAGACATGTGGACGTAGTGTTCCTTCGTAAGAAGATCCCTAACACTTCCCTGAGAATAATTACGAAAATTTCTTACAAAAGATTGGGAGAAAATAGAGGAGAATAGCCAGAATTTGTTTGTGAAATGAAGTAAAAGCATAGGGCATAGAGAACAGTAGTTTTCGTATTAAAAAGAAGATCTTGCTTATGCGCAGGCTCATTCTAATCGACGCTGCACGCGCGGCTCGCAAGATAGAGCGTGCCTATGGCTCGCGACTGTTGGTTCTCACGCTTCGCGCTCGATAATATATTTGTCTCGGTCTTAATAATTAGCCCACATTCGTGAGCAGGCCTTTTACAACTAAAGGTCAATTCATCGAAAACTGTAATTTGGTGATCGTTAATTGTCTTATGTTAAAGATCCTATTATGTCAAATGTATATTATATTTATTTCTGTACCTCGGTCCGTAGCTGCTTATTTAGATATTGCAAAATAAAGTAAAAATATTATCTGTAATGATTACTTTAACATTTTTTCTTATTTTGTATTATATATTATTCTTAGCTACCCTACAAAATGTATACTATTCCAATAAATTTATATTATTACAATTCATAATATGCATTGACATTAAAACAAAAGTATCTCAAATGTCTTTTTTATAAATAAAAAAGTGGGAATTCTATTTAAAAAATTGTTATTAAACATTTTATTGCAAGTCGTGTCGTTTTTTTTACAAATGTATTTTGTTTATTCTCAATGTTATTTTTAATATTCAATCTAAAAATACGCAACCTAGCGTAAGGTGTTTCCAAGTAAATTTGTAGATGTAATTTAGGCGAAAAATTTTGTTGAATAAAATGTTATTGTAGCTCGTGTCCTATTTGTGAAAAATTTGTGTCTAATAATTTTCTTCGTAGCTTGCGTGGTTTTTTCAAAAAAATTAATTTTTTGTTTTGCTTTACTAGTTGGATCATCCACTGATAATCCTTCTAAAGTCTTGGATTCTCTCCCATCTTTGTACTTAAACGGCCTTGCTATTGATTTCTCTGATTCTTTCAATGATTTTAGTTTGATATATAACAGGACTCTTCCTTGGAAAGAGCATGTTAAACTAATATAACGCAAAATCTTCAGAACTTTACATCAGCTTATTCGGAGTGGGGACTCTTAGCCTACAGCTGCGCGAGTCCACCTTGTAAAAGTCTTGATTCTCCCTTATTTTTATTATGGGTGTGTGGTATACGACGGAATCTCTGATGACCTAAATTGTAAACTTGAACGTGCATTCAATTCCTGCATCCGCTTTATCTATAACCTGTCCAAATTCGATCATATTTCTGAGTACAGGAAGAGAGCTGGTTTTGTGACAATATTGTGAAGACAATATTTTATGGGTAATTTGTTGTATATAATCTTTAAAGATAGAAAGCCTGTATATTTATTGGTATTATTCTTGTGGAATAATATAAACCCTCCAGGTCAGCCTGGGATGCGCGATAGAGGACGTACCCTGGCAATACCTGCTCATAGGACATGTTTATTGCAAAAATCTTTTGTCATTAGACGGAGGCGGCTTTGGAGTAAACTGCCGAATAATATTCGTAATGCACCAATAGTATTAGCATTTCAAAATATGTTCTCTAAATTTCTAAAATCTATGGGTACGCCTTTATTTAATATAACTCTGTGGACTTAGCCTTTATCTTGTTTCCGCTCACTATTATGTTCAGTTCCATAACTTTTTCATTCATTGAAGTTTCTAGATCATAAGTTGTGATGATGTTAATGTTTTTTCTCTTACCTACTTATATCTTAAGATAAGCTTACCAACAGTTTCTTCTTAATATCAGATTTAGGTAACTTCTTACTGCATATAATTATATGAACTTACTTACTTGTTTTATAACCTATTACTGTCGTTAAATTTACATTTGTAATACTAAGACAGGATTCTAAAAACATGTACACAACACTCTAGATGTTACTTCTATATATATATATATATATATATATATATATATATATATATATATATCTTACTGGGTATATATACACACAGTAAGGTCAAGATTATAGTAGTCATAGGGAATATGATGATTATAACTTTAGCATACAATGCAACCCGTTGTGCATCTGTCTTATGCAAAAAAGTATTACATAGGCGATTTTAATTCAGGTTTCAAAGCTCCCGCGTTCGAG
>JAAAKG020136089.1:0-13316 GCA_010014905.2 Druon quercuslanigerum | reverse complement strand
AAGGAAGCCCATTATGCCGACATTTATTTTCTAACCCTACTTTTAAGAAAAGGGCCTAAACTGCAATTTTACCAAATCGGCTTGCACTTTAGTTCTCTTCGTTAATCATCAACATTAAATAAAAACCACCCAATTTAAAAACAAAATAAGTCCACACTCAATTTTGAACTCAAAAGTTTTTTGTCCTCTGTGTAAATAAACCGATGCAATGTAATGCATTTCGATCACGTGCCTCTAATTACTGACACTGGTTTCTTCAAAGACGACATTGTAGATAAACAAAATAAAACTTATTTCTTATATAAAAACTGATTTAATAAATGTAAACTGCAAACAAAAAGATAATGACAACTTTTCCAAAGCGCGAAACCGCCAAAAAATACTAAAGGAAAATTTGAACAAAAGTAAAAGAACAAGAACATCCATTGTCAGGTTAGCCAAATTCGAATGACCAAACTTAACTAATAATGCCAACAAAACGTAATCAAAATGTAGAGAAGAACGGCATATTTAAATTTAATTTTAATTTTTAATTGAAAAATACCTGAATAATCAAATCTCCATTTTAAGAAATTGTCGAATAATAAAATTCCCGAATAATAAAATTCTCAAACAGTTTACAGTATATGACCCAATTAAAAAAATTTCAAAATTAAATTCCCATGTTATAAAATTCCTGAATTGGAAAATTCCATAATAATAAAAATTCCCGAACAGTTTGTAATAACACCGAATTGAAGAAATAAAAAAATAAAAAATTACCGACGCTGTAAAATTCCTGAATTGCAAGATCCCGAATGATAAAATATTTGAACTAGAAAATTCCCAAATTTAAACAATCAATCAAATATTTTTATCAAAGAAAACATTTTTAATGCTTAAAGTTTTTTTAAATTATTGTTGGAATTTAAAATGACAATAAGATTATAAAATTTGTGTGACAAAATAAATTTAAAAACACTTGCGCCTCGATGTAAAAAATTAATTTCTCTCTACATTTTCTCCGAACTTAATAATATTCCTCAAACAAACTTTTTATTTAATTATATTTTTCAGGATTTTTCAATCGTTCCAAAAATCCCGCAAAATAAAACTTTCGAATTGGCAAATTCCCGAATAATAAAATGCCCCTTAAAAAATTAAAATACCCAAATAATGAAATTTTTTAATTGTTTATAATATTGCCGAAACGGAAAATCCCTAAATAACACAATTATTCTCGAAATTTAACGGACGACTGAAATATCCCTAAAAATAAAAGTCCCGACACTGTACAATTTGTCAAATTGTCGACACTACAAAATTACCGAACTTAAATAATTACATTTTTTATTCAGAAGTATTTATTTATTAAAAATACAATAATTTAATATTTTTCAACTTCATCAAAATTTTTCAATGCAACTTTTCGTTTTGAAAATGTGCATAGTTGTTTTCTTTAATAATTTAAAATTCTTAATAATATTCTCTTGTAATAATAATTAATAATAATAATATTAATAATAATAATAATCATCTTGTAAATATATAAAATATAAATAAATCTCTCTTAATAATAATAATCTTGTTTTTGCAATCTTCTTTTGGATTGATATATTTTCTGTTGAATTATTGTTATTTGATGAACAAATGTTATATGTCAACAATTTTTCTAATTGCCTAAATTCGATAATTTCTTATTGTCAGAAATTTTTCAGCATTGTATATTTTATTATTCGGAAATTTTCTGTCGGAAATTTCCAGATTTGGTAATATTATAAACTGTCAGGAATTATATTACACGGGAATCTTCTAATTCGCTAATGTTATAAATTATTCACAAGTTTTATTATTCGAGAATTTTTCAAGTCGTGAAATTTTTATTTCGGCAATTTTTTAAGTTCAGCTATTGTACATTTAGAATATTTTATTTTTCGGAAATTTTACTAATTTGATATTTTTTAAGCCCTCAGCAGTTTTTAAACACGTTTGAGATTCCGTGAAATCTGTTTAAATCCTTGAAATAGCTAAAACTTCCTCGAAATAGTTCAGTATATCTTAAAATCCCGTAAAGTCTTAATTAACGCCTTGAAATTCCTTAAAATCCTATAAAAATCTCTTGAAAAATTTAAATTGAAAAATAAATCATTTGAAAATTGTGAAACCTCTCGTAACTCGTAATCCTTTGGAATCGTTTGAAATGCCCTAAAACAATTGTTATAATTTTAAATATTTCGAAATCCTTTGAAATCCCTAAAAGCTTTTGGAATCTCGTTGAATACCATACCAAATTTTTATATTTTAAATCGATAATGCCTGAATAAAAAAAATTTCACAGTTTGAGATACTAGAGTTTGATGAAGCTACTGTACATTTTTCTCAGGGCAAAATTTTCCATGTGTATTAAAGATCGCTTAACACGGTCCAAACATTTAAAAAAGCAAAAAATTTTAAATTTAAAAACTGCATTTTTTCAGTACCATTTTGGGGAAAAAGATCGATTTTGTGCGCATAAATGGCTCTATTAAGCTAAGAATAGCACGAAACGCGTTTTTGGGACTTCTACTAGCTAATTATGGAGGATGATTTTTTTCAAAATCAGGTTGCAAAAAATTGCAATACTTGTGAATTATTTTTCATGCAGATTAATAGATGTTGCTTCAGTTTACTTTTTTTACCCTTACTGAATTGAATTATTTCTCAAAAAAGATACATAATAGTTTTTTGAGCTGCTTATCACGAATTCGCGATCAGATTCGCGAAATTCAAAATAGTGGTCCAAGATGGCAAATATAATGATATACTGGAATGGAAAATTGCATGAAATTCTCTTGAGATGCATACTTTACAAATCTGCGTTATCTATATCTATCGATGATCAATTCGTTTCTGCATCGCCTTTTGACATTATATGAAATGTTGCCCGATTCTCACTACGTGGAGGAAGACGATAGTCGAAGATCTTTTTTTAAATTTTTTTTTCTTTTTTTGTATTTTTATGCGTTGAGCAATTTGAACAAAAATGTAAGTGTCGAATCTTACAAAAATTATACGTCCTCTTACCACACTTTTTCAAATTCGAGCAATATCTGCAATTAGCGGAGAACAAATTAAAATTTTTTGTTATAATAATAATGTTTCGTGCTACTCTTAGCCTAACAGACATTTTTGTGCACCAAATCGATCTTTTCCCCCAAAAAAGGCTCTGTAAAATGCATTTTTTTACTTAGAATTGCCTCAAAACAATAAAAATATTTTTTTTACATTTTTAAATGTTTGTACCGTGTTGAGCGATCCTTAATACATATGGAAAAATTTGCCCCAAGGAAAATGTACAGCGGCTTCATCAATATCTAGGGCCTCAAACTTGATGTAAAATTGTTTTTTATTCAGGCATTATTTATTTAAATACTTTGCAGCCCTTTGCAATATCTTATAATTCCTTGAAATTTGCGAAAAACCTTTCACATCACTGAAAATTTTCCACATTTTTTTAAACCCCTTAAAATATTTTGAAATCTCTTAAGATTTTTTGAAATTTAGTTCATAGTAAACAAAATCTTAACTAATAAGGAGCGGGGGAGGGGGTCAGAAAATCTTAGAAATCCTGATAATAGGGGGAGAGGATCTAAAAATTTCAAAAATCATCCTTTAATAATTTATAGGAGATTCTCCCTCTGCACAAAAAAAATTAGGTTAAATTATTAAAATTCGAAATAAGTTATTATAATTTCTAGAAAGAGCAAATTTTGATGCATAGAAGCAAAATTAAAAATAAAATTAATCAGCGCTTTACAATAAGTACTCAATAATTTTATTTTCCAAAATTATTTGAAATAGGAAATCATATAGCTATCAAAATATTTATTGAAATTTCAACTCTGATATTAAATTTTTGTAAATTTTGGTCTGATTTAAATATTTTAGTATCCGAAGCATCAATCCAGTGCCAAATATTTTATTGCAAAAAACAGAAAACGAGGAACTTTACCACCTGTTTATCCTAATGGTTGGTTTGCTCTTCTGGAAAGCTCTGAGCTTAAGCGAGGAGAAGTAAAACACGTCACTGCCATTGGAGAAAATTTTGCGGTCTTCAGGTACTTAACTTATTGTTAATTATAATTCTAAAACTTCGTATTTTTAAAAAAACGTCACGAAATATTCATTATTATCAGGGTGTCTATCCGATGGATAATTATCAATTCTCGGTCTTCTCCGGCCAATTTTCATTTTTCCCGGCCATTGAATCATTTACAAATTCACTTCCCATAAGCATTAGAAAATTATACTAATTATAAAAAAGCAAATAATAAAAATACACTGTCGCTGCTTAATCTGTGATCATCCATTTTTTAGTAATCAAAGTATGTTAATTTTGGATTGTTGATTGTCTGAATTCTGAATTGAAATTTTTTTCTCTTAAACAGATTAAGAGATATCTAAATTCTGGATAAAATGAGTTTAGACTGGAGTAACTGTCAATTTTTTAAAGATGCTATTGCAAAAGTAGTTAAAATAGTAAATATATAATAGTAAATAGTTTAAGTTATAGTGTCAAACATGAAAAAAATTGTATACCTAAAATATTACTCTGGGCTCATTTAATTCAAAATTTATATAGCTACCCGCATATCTAAGAGAAAAAATTAAAAATGCGACTTACAGTGCACTTTCACTTATTCCAAGGATCTCTTATTTAAAGTCTCTCACGCTCCGATATTTGAAATCGCTCGCGTCAGTAACTGACCAATTAAAAAGAGGCCCGGCGAGCGGAAAGCTCTAGCGCAATACAAGGACTGGCCAATACTTATAGTTCGCCCATCGATACAAGGTAGGGGCAACCAATGAACGTCGCTTGACAAAATAACCGCATGACCCGCCGTAGAGGTGGGGGCCCCTGCAGACTTGGAATATCCGAATGCTTACGTCTCTCGGGCCTTGGAACAAACGAAAACTTACTTTAACAAAATTAACAAATTGTTAAATTCTAACAAATGGATGTCTACAAAATAAGTTTCAAAACCCTTTTTTAATTTAATTTACGATCACATATTTCAGGAATATTAAAATTAAGTTATCGGTCATTTTCCAGTTTTTTTCCCGATTTCTAAAATTCCTGGTCACATCTCGATTTTCCGATCGGGTAGACACCCTAGCTATAAATATATTTTCAAAATGTCATTTTGATTTATAATCATTTGAAGAAAGTTTGAAAATAACAAAATAAATTATCTTGTTTAATTTAGGCAACGTTTCTGATAAAATATAAAAATTCTGTTAACAGGACGGAGACAGGTATTGTAAATATTTTAGACGCTTACTGTCCACATTTAGGGGCAAATATGGGCGAGGGTGGAGTTGTAAAAGGAGAGTGCCTAGAATGTCCTTTTCACAGTTGGATTTTTCGTGGTGATGGACACTGCCAAAGCATACCCTATGCAGAAAAAGGTGCCTATTCAAAATTACCTGACTAAATCCTAAATGAATTTACTCGCATTAAAAAACAACCTTTAGCAATTTAACATATACAAATGTTTTCTGAGTAAAAAGGAAGCAAAAGGAATTGTTAATAAAACTGTTACAGAAATTTTAAAAAGTTTTTCTGAAACTACCTCAAGTGATTATGCTATAAGGTGTCCAAGTTTTTCCTCGTTATAATTTGAAAGAAGATTAAGCTTAGAACCTGAAACATTAATTTAAACAAAAAGAGAATACCTCAACAAAGTTCAAGAATAAAATCTAACTGTTCGTTAACATTATCTCTAAAGTATTTCCAACGAAACTTAAATATTAGTTCCTAGAAAATAATATTTAAATAAATAAATAAATAAATAAATTCGAGATTCAGAATTAAAATTTTTCATCCGATAATATTTATAATAGAAAAATATCTCTATTGTTTCGTAACAAATTATTTTCTTTTATTATATTTAGGAATATTTATTCAAAAATTCGAAAATGTGAAAGGTAATTACTACTTTTGAAAAAATTAATGGAACTAGATTTAGCTTGATTTAAATACATACAAAATAAATTTCAATTAAATTAAATTTGAATAAAAAAAATTGTCCAAAAATGCCGGCAGCGGGAATCGAGCCCAGACTTGCGGTTACAAACTCGTAGCGACACCGCCTGATCTAACCGAAAGAGGAAAGACTTTCGCATCGCAGTCCATGTAGCGTGTGTAGATTTTTTAAAGTCGTTTTTCTCAAGAATTGCTAAAAACCACATCTTATTACTTTAGCATGTTACGAGTTTGGTAACAATCTATTACTGGAAGAATTATGAACTCAAACAAAACTCCGAAGAATGTACGTTCCCCTTGTTAGTCAATAATTCAAAATAATGAAACAATTTTTTTTTTACATTTTCGTGTGCGAGTATTCAAAAAATTATTTAAAACTCATTAAAGTTAATATAAAAGTTAGTTAAAAATATATCCTTTAAATACTTACATTTCTGTTTAGTTCCACCCAATGCAAAAGTGAAGGCATGGAAATCTTGCGAAGTGAATCAATTGATCTTCGTTTGGTACCACGCCGAATCTGAAAAACCAAACTGGAAACCACAATCTATTGAAGAAATTTCCAATGGCAGTTGGAAATACCAAGGGAGAAATGAGTTTTACGTTAATAGTCACATTCAGGTAAGTCATGAACTTTTCCCGAATTTACACGAATTCAATTAGTTTCTTTGTACTAAGATAAAATTCAATATATATTTTTCGACCAATTTCTGCAGGCTTATAGAGAATTCCTGTACAAGTTTGATTAAAAATTGCTTTCCTCCCATATTTTCCCGCCCCTAAATTCCTTTGTTTCCTAGCCCCTCAATTTACACTTCGACAAACCATCTCCCGAACTTGATCCTTCCTCTCCTCGCTTCTAAGCTAACACTCCACTTTCCTTACTCACCTACCCCGAGAAATCAGTTTCCAAAGGCTACTCCTCCTTATTTTTTATCATTTTCTCTTCCTTTTATTATACTGACTTCTCTTGCTTCCCCTTCCTTACTATCCGTACTTCCTTTACCTTAATTACTCTTTGCTTCCCCTAATTTTGCTTCACGTCACCAACCCTCATTTCTTTTCATTTCCCCGACTTCCCTTCGTCACATTTCTTTTACTTCTCCTCCCCTCATATACCATCACATTCTCAACATCCCCTCAACTTTGCCCTCGCTTTTCCTCCCCTAATTTCGCCTCCCTTAATCCCCCCTTCATCACCCTTGCTTTATCTCCACTAATTCGCTTTACTTCTGCTTTACCTCCCATATTTTCTCCTCAATTCTCTTCCCCTCATTACTCTACTTCCTCTCCACTCATTCCCCTCATATAACCTCCTTAGATAAAAGTACGCCAGACGGGCACACGAACGAACTTGAAACATCTACGGGACCGTACTTAAATGACGTAACAGCTGGGGAGGGGGGGGGGGTCCCAGAAATTTTGTTACGATTTGTTAAGGAAGGGTGGAGGGGGTCCTTCATTTATGTACGTAATTTTTGCAAATTGGCAAAGACTTTCACCTGAAGATTATCTTTTTGGTTATAAATTTTATTATTTGTTCGAAAATTTAACAACTTTCTTAAAGACATCCTTTTTGGTTACAAATTCAACTTTTTTGTAAAAATTTGCCTTTTTCGATAAAAAATGTAACTCTTTTCGAAGAACATTAACCTTTTTTTTAAAGTTTTTTTTTTTGGTTGCTGATAAATCAACTAAAATATTTTTAGATGAAAAATACTTTTTGGTTAAAAAGTCGAATATTTAATTGAAAATTAACTTATTGTTTACAATTATAATTTGAGTGTTGGGAAGTGAACTGCAATCTTCTTCGGATAAAATTTTAACTATTTTTTTAACGTTTTCTTTCTACAATTCATCTGTTTTAGATGGAATTTCATTTTTTATGAATGAAATGCAACTGTTTGTTTGTGAATTGAACTTTTTTTTCGAAAGATTGTCTTTTAGAATTAAAAATTCACCTGCTTTTGCAGAAATAACATATTTCTAAGATAAAAATGCAACTGCTTGGTTGAAAATTCAACCATTTTGTTGAAAAGTCATATTTTTTAGTTGAAGATTCTGCTATTTTGTTAAAAATTAAACTATTTCGAATAAAATGTACTTTTTATTTAAATTTAATACTTTGGGGTTAAAAGGGAACTAAAGTCCTTCCTGAATAAAAATTCCACTATTGTTTGAAAAAATGATCTTTCTTTTTAATTAAAAATTTATTTGTTTAAAGACAAATTTCATCTTTCATATGGATAAAAATGCAACTATATGGTAGAGAATTCAACTAATTTTTGAAAAATCATCCTTTTTGATTGAGAAAATTCGTCTTTTTGGATTAAAAATTCATATTTTGAAAGTGAAAAGTCAATTAAAATCTTTATAAACAGAAAACTCAAATAGTTTCTTTACAATTTATTTTTTGACTTAAAAAATCATCTGTTTTCGCAAAAATGTAATTTGTTATGAAAATGCCACTTTTTGCTTAAAATTTAATCTTCTTGGCTTAACTGTTCAACTATTTTTTTTTTTTAATTTGGTTGAATTAATTTGTTAAAAAATTGTTTTTTTTTGTTGCAAATTTATTTTTATTTAAAAATTCATCTCTTCAATTGAAATTTTAAGTATTTAGTAAAAAAAGCCTGTTTTTAAAATTTATCTTTTTGATTTGAATATTCTCCTTTTTTGGTAAATAAATAATTTTCTGGGTTTAAAATTTCATTTTAGTTGGGTAAAAATTCACCAATTTCGTGGAAAATTAATTTTTCCTGAAAAGTCATTTTTGTTTAAAAATTAAATTTTTGGAGAGAAAATTAGTCTTTTGGCTTGAAGGTTCAACAATTTTGATACATAATAAAATATATAATAAAATGTTCGGGGTTTTATAACTAAATTGATTTTTATTTTTTAAATTAATTTTATTAAAATTAAATTAAATTTTTAAAATAATTAAGCATACATCAATTATTATAATTAATGAGTATTATAAAATGATGTCAGAAATTTTAGAAAGCCTTTCATAATTCTCAAAAAACTTCTGATTTTTTGTTAAAATCGGCAAAAATCTATATTTTGTTATAAAGTTTGCTTTAAATTAGGTTTTAACTTCAAACTTAAAATCAATTGTGAATATTGTCAGATCTACTAAATATCTTTTGACTCGAATTTTTTCTAGGAATTATAGGTATTCAATGTTTATTATATACAAAAATTCAACCAGTTTACTTGTAAAATAAATGTTTTTGAATAGACCAATTAAAATTGCAACGATCAGAGTTTAGTTTCTTTTTTAGTTTTTAATATTTGATTTATAATTATTACTGGTTTTACATGAACAATCAAATATCTCTTAATATTAGGCAGTTGTCATTTTTCTTAATTACAAAATGTTAGACTAAAACAGTTTTAAATTTTAAAAAACCTTAAATTATGAATATATTATTTTGAAGGCTATTTTTAAATTGAAAATAGTTTATAAAGTTTCAATCGGTCGTTTACATTTGTTTAACTACCCAGACTTGCCAATTAATCCTCAATGTGTAGTTCAATTTTAAAAATCATTATAGTGTATATTTGCATTTAATCAACAAAAAGTCTTTTTATTCAAAATATTGTCGATTTTAAACGCTACTAATTCAAATTTTTTAAGTATTTTAAACTGCATTATAAATTCTTTGAATGAAAAATGTACGTTTAAAAATAGAAATTCAAAATCGAAAATTTTCAAGAGAAAGATTTTTGAATTACGCATTTTAAACTGAAAGATATAATTGAAAAAGATAAAAATTCTACTGATTATTTAAAAATTTGTTGAAATCAAGCTTGAAAAGATTTTTTTCAAAAAATTTGTAAAATTGCCGGTCAAAAAGTAAATTCTCGGTCATTTTCCGTTTTTCTGGTCCTGTGGCCACACTATGATTCACTAAAGCATTCGTTCAATAGTTTCATTTTCCCTGTAAATTAGGGAAATGCATTATTAGAGATGGTACAAATATATTTTTTAAATTTGAAGAATTTAAATCAGATTATAATCAAATTTAAAATCGGACCACCATAAAATTTTCCTGTTGCAATTTGAAAAAAGATACAAATTTTCTGAAAAAAGAAAAGAAAAACGAGAAGGCAACCAGCCAAATCCCATAGTTTTAGTTTTTATTCGTAAAGAACATAAAAGATTTTTAAAATAAATTTTTGGAAAAGCGACACAAGATACGAACAAAATTAAAAGACAAAAGTTTTTCAACCAAAAAATATCTACAAGCTTGTTATAAACCCTGATTATAAAAATATATCAAAAGTAAAAAAATTAACTTTTTGGAAAAGGGACACGAGATACAAAACATTTTATTTACCAAAAATGTTCACCTAAATTACATCTATATTGAATACAATCAAATTAAATGTATGGAAAAACGACACAAGTTGCAGTAAAGTGTTTAATAATAATTGTTATTTTAAAAGAATGCGCATATTTTGAAAGGATAAATATAAGATAATAAAAATACTTTTGTTCCAAAGCTAATGCATATTATGAATGGTATTAATAATATATATTTTTCAGGGTGGCTAACAATAAAATTTAATTCAAAATAAGAAACAAATATGAAAGTAATCAATAAAAAAGAGATTTATACTTTATTTTGCAATATCTGAATAAACAGCCCCTAACAGAGGCACAAAAATAAATATAATATACATTTGATACAATAGAGTTTAAATTAATGTACAAGTTTGCATTTCGATTGAATCAAATGCGAAGCATGAGATATGTGATGAGAATGTGCTTGTTAAAGCCGAAGGAGCTTTAACAAAAGAGAATTTAAAATCACCAAATAATAGTTGCTGATGCTTTGACCTTTAATTTTAAAAAGCTTAGGAACAAATGTGGTTTAAAGAAAATGACAGAGTGCGTAGCGCGAGGTGAATGCATCGTCGAGCAAGAAGCGCGAGAACCAATAGTCGCGCGCCCTAGGCGAGCTCGAACTCTTGAGCCGCTCGCCCAGCGCGCTATGAAAATGTGCCCACGCAGCGTGCTGATTTTTTTATTTTTATTATTATCAAATCACAGTAAAAAAAACATTTGTAAAAAATAATCACCAGTGTTTCGGCACTCAGACAGCACCCTTATCAAGACAAGAAAAATTTGATCAGTTCGGAACAGCAATAAAACCGCGATGCTCTCTCCCTTATACCTGAGAATCAAGACAAATGTTTTTTTTTATTGTGATTTGATAATAATAAAAAAAAACGAAAGAAATAAAAAAGAGAAGGAAGGGGATTTTATTGGTTGTCTTCTTAGTTTTATTTCCTCTTCTTTATTTTTCTCAAAAAAAAGAATTTCTTTCTTTTCCTTTTTATGAAAATTTGTATATTTTTTCAAATAGCAATATGAATATTTTATGGTGGTTGTCCAAATTTGCTCGTTGGATTCTTGGTTTTATTTTCAGGAATTCTGCAAATTAAATAAATACATATTTGTTATTTTTAAAGGATATTCCCGAAAATGGGGCAGACCAGGCTCACCTCAGTTCCGTGCATGGACCAGCAATGTTTCTACAAGACTTATTTCCAAACTTAGCGAGACACTCTTGGACTGAAGCCGTGTGGATCGCCTGTAAAAAAGAGTGCAAGACTGAAGAGGGTATCACGAGTACTTCAACATCTTTACCAAATGTAGTCGCAGAGAGGGAAAACGCCGAAACTAATGATAGACATAAAGCAATTCTTCGCCTAAAGCACAGCCTAGTACTTTGCGAAAAGTATAAAATTCTCCAGTTATCAGTCGAAGCGGTACAAATTGGACCCGGATACGTGGAGTTGCGGCTAGACAGTAGATGGGGTCCATTATGCATTCTGCAAACAGTTACTCCCGTCGAGCCTCTTTTGCAACGCGTAACGCATCTCATGTTTTCATCAAGATTTCTCGGTCTCTACGCCAAAGTCGTAATGATCGGAGAAACTGTCATGTTCGAGAGAGATCTACAAGTCTGGAATAACAAAACATTCGCGAAAACGCCGGTATTAGTGAAACAGGATCGCACGATTCTGGACTTCCGCAGATGGTTTTCGCAATTCTATTCCGCCAATAGTCCCACTTTTCAATCAGCCTCGGAAAGTCTCTCGTGGTAGTCATCATTTTTCTCTAGTTCCCTACAAGTTCTCAATGTGATCTGACCGAGAGAACTGATCATTTTTGCTTTGGCTGTAAATATGCAGTGAATTATCCCACCTATTTATATTTACAAATTTACCATTCTCAGCTAGGTTATCACTTCATCCAGATTCGCTTGCGATTCGTGTCGACGACTCCATTGTAAATATATTTTTAAGCATATTTTTACGTGAAATAAAAAGTATTTTATTCCTTGAGGCTCAAGTTCTTGATTATATCTAAATGAAACTAAATAAGCTCATAAAAATACACCTTCATTTGAGTTAACATCTCATTTATTAAAAAGATTCTGAACGTATAATTCACTTCATTAATGTCGGTTTGTGTACATTTTAAGAAACTTATTTCCTTAAAATTGTTATTGAATATTACGTCGAGCGTCCGAGTACCTGGCGTGGTTTCTCTTAAAACTCGGAAATTCCGGTTTAGATAAGTGTAAAAAATCTCGATAAAAACGGCAATTTCCTAGTTCTAATCACTCGGCTTGGACGTGGCGCAACGTATTCATGTGTACATCTTCATTATCACAGGGCATGCTTTGCTTTCTTGGACTTGAGAGGAATTTACCCAACTGCTATCTTATAGCAATCAAATTACAATCTAAAGGTTCGACTACATTTCTCTGAGAAATTCCAACGAAATTCTGACAGTGATTCCCTCGATTATCAAACTTTTAAACAATAAGTAAGAGCAGACTTTTTAATGTGAGCAATCGTCGCAATCATCGGCGAAGACGAATAAGCTGCCGAGAGAACTTACAATTATTCAGAAAAGAAAACGACTGACAAGCTTCGAAATTTTTTTTCTAGATTCATGCTCCTCCCAGTAATAGATAATTATCGTGTAAAGCCAAACAACTTTTTGAAAATCTACACAAGTTAAACGGACCGCGATGTGATAGTCTTTCAACTCCGGTTAGATTAGGCGGTAGACATTACTCAACAGTCAGGTACTGATTTTTAAATAGGTTCAAATAAAGCCAAAATATTAATTTTTAAATATATTCTTCCTATAAAAAAATTGGGGTTTTCCACCTTTATCACTTTTATTCGAAAAAACGTTTTTTTTTAATATAAAACTGTTTTGTTTTCATTCAATTGAACATTTATATTTCGGCTATTATTCTTTGCATAAAATATAAAAATAGTA
>JAAAKG020136088.1:0-13316 GCA_010014905.2 Druon quercuslanigerum | reverse complement strand
AATAGAGGTGAAAGAAGTTTCCCGTCAGCAGATATTAGTTGTTGGATAGTGTAACTATGGGTGGTGGACGAAATAGATAAAACGAATTTTCCAATTTTTTTATTTATGGAAAGTATATATTATCATAGACACAAGATGAAAAGTGTTCAGGGGTAGCTACCCCCATTCATTTCTTTTTAATTTTACTTGGCGAACCAGGTAAACTTTATTTTTGTCTCAACTGCAAAATATTTTTTTTTTTAATTTTTTCTATTGAATTTAAAAATTTTCAGCACAAATTTAATAATATCTAGGGGTGGTTTACTTCCTCAATATATATATTTTTTTTGTAGAAAATTACGTTATTCATCTTTCGTCACGAGGAAACTTTTCCAATAGGTTTGATCGAAATCAATTTAGTTTTTATACACAATACTATACAATCAATACTTCCCCTACTTTCGAGGGGCTGTTTCACCACCTTAAAGTTTTTTTCCGAAGATAAAAAAAATATGTGTGGCTTAGTTTTTAAGGGAGAATCAAATCGGCGAGGGACACCTGAAAGACTTTCCATGTAAGATCAGGCACCACTCACCACTGCTAGACTCTGTTAGTGGTGCCTTACTACATATGTAGATCTCCCAGTAAAAATATTTCGTCTTGAGTTCGACCTGGCTCGTCTTGAGTTCGTCTCCAAGACGGCTATGTCTCGCTGACGGCCACGGACGAGACTTACTAGTCGGAAACGTAAGTTTTGAGCTTATGACTAAGGTTTATGGTCTTCAGACGAGAAGTTTAAGTCTTGAGAATTAAACAAAATTTGTTATGAAGCAAGTTATTTTACCAATTTAGGGCTTTAATATTTTCCAGGGTCAAAATTAAAACAGTTTTCTTTTTTAAATTTCTTATTCATTATCTAGATCTAGATCCATTATTTAGATTTGCCATCCTAAGAATATAATTATTGCGGTTAAACAAAATGATTAATTAATAAAAGTATAATTATCATGAAGATAAATAATATAAACAATTTGTAAAATTGAGAGCCTTTTGTTGTCGGTGTCCTTCAGTTGGGCTTGAAGACGAAAAATTTCGACTTAAGAACAAAAATGAAGTCACGTTCGCGGCCAGGGGCAAGACTTACGAAAGCGTCTTGGCTATATCTTGGCTATGTCTTAGATGAAGACTTAGCCAAGGCGAATTATTTTTACCCGGGATCATATGAAAATGTAATTAATTTAAATTGGATAAAAGAGCAAGAAAATTGGCATAACAATTACCGATTGGATTTTTGAAATAAAAAATCTAAAAATTCCAATTTTCGTTAGATTTTTTTTTAGTTAGAAATTAAACTCTTCGGCTAAAAACGCCTTTACTTAGTTAAAAATTTGTATTTTTTATGAATTAATTTTTTTAACTGAAATCGAATTATTACATTTTATGTTACACATTGACATTTTTAATTGAAAATTGATTTTTTTTTAGTTGAAAATTTAACTATTTTGTTAAAAAATTCATTCATTTTGTTTACATTTAATATATTTTGGCTAAATTTAAATGACTTTTAATTTAAATTAAAATATTTTTTTGTTAAAATATTATTATTTTAGTTGGAAATTGAACTATTTGGTTCAAAGCTCAGTTTTTTGTTGAAAATTCAACCGTTTTTTTAACCATTTTTTTTTTTGGTATAAAAATTAAACAATTTTGTAGAAAATTAAACTATTTGGTTAAAAAGTAACTTTGAAGTACAAAAATTTGGTAGAAAATTTAAATATATTTTTGCCAAAATTTGTTTTTTTTGTGTAACACTAATCCCTTTACATTAATATTCTTGATAAAAAATGCATATGTCTGGTTAAAAATTTAATCATTTTATAGAAAATTCATATCTTTTTTTATTTGAAGATGAACTGTTTAAACTGTTTAAACTGATTTTAATATCGAATTTAAATATTTTAAATAAAAATTAAACTTTTTGATTTTAAATTCTTTTTTTTTGAATTATACTTTATGGTTAAAATTCCTAATTTAACTAAAATATCGTCTTTTTGGTAGTAAATCAATTTTTTTGTTAAAAATTCATATTTTTTAATTGAAACTTTAACGTTTTGGTTGAGCACTCTTGAATTTAGTTAAAAATTCGTCTCTATAATAGTAAATTAATTTGTTTGCTTAAAAATTCATCTTTTGTAGTTGAAACTTCAAAATTTTAGTTGAGAACTCTTGAATTTTACTAAAAATTATTTTTTTTTAGTTGAAAATTTAACTTTTTGTTTGAGAATTCTAGAATTTTGTTAAAAATTCTTCTTTTTGGCAGTAAAGGAATCTTTTAGTACAAAATTCAACTTTTTGGTTGAGAATACGTTAATTTTGTTAAAAATTCGTCCTTTTTGGTAGAAATTAATCTTTTTGTTTAAAAATCCTTCTTTTTTAGTTAAAAATTCAACTTTTTGGTTGAGAATTCTTGGATTTTATTGAAAATTCTTTTATTTGGGTAGAAAATTCCTTTTTTTTTTAATTTATTTTTTTGGTTAAAAATATAACTTTTAGTTCTTAAAGTTGAACTACTTGCTTAAAAATGTTAAAAAATCTTTGGTTGGAAATTGAACTGGTTTTTTGAAAATTCCTATTTTGGAAACTTACTTTGGTAAGTAAAAATTAACCTATTCTATTTTTGGCTGAAAATGTTTATTTTTTATGTAAAAATTCAACTTTTTGCATAGAAATTTTGTCATTTTATCTTGAAAGTTCAATAATTTAGTTAAAGAAAATTAACTACGAAGCGTGTAACGAGATAATTCTCAAAGAATGTGGTGCGCAAGAAACACTAGTTGACATAAGACATGTTGCGAGAATGAAAGATGAACGACAAGCGAAACAAGTGTATCAAGGTAAAGTAAATGGCAGCGTGCCCAGAGGCAGACCACAAAAAGAATAGGTAAAATGTGTAAATGAGACCCTAGTTAGAAGAGACATAAGAAGCCACAGAATCGCGGGAGCTTGCATGAAAAAAATTCATGGACGTGAAAGAAGCTAGAGAAGTATGCCAGGACATAAAAGTGTGGCGGCAAATAGTTAATAGAAAGAGTTGACCTAAAACAAAAGACCTTGGATACTAATGGACCCAAGTGGGGAACCTCACAGGACGACTCTGTGAGGATCTTCATTTGGGGTGATTGCTAGAGAGATTTATCAGCAACTGGAGTCGGAGCAGTTTTTTTTATTTCGTTCGTACTTTTTATTCTTATTATTATCAAATCACAATAAAGAAAACATTTGTTAAGAATAATCAAAAACGTTTCGGCACTCATACAGCTATACAAAATTGCAATATAGGATAATGTTTTGGTTGTTGTCCGGTCGTTGGATTCTTGGTTATTTTCAGGAATTCTGCACATTAACTTGATTATTGAGCATTAAGTAGGATTTTAAATTTGATTTTAATCTCATTTAAATTTCCTAAATTTAGGGTCAATAATTTCCCAGATTGGTAACGTAGTTTACGAATGATTTCTTAGAAACGACTAGCATATGAGCAATGAGTTAGTACTCGAATCGTGCGATCTTGGCACCAAGTGGCTTATCAGTCTCTATCTCGGTCCATACAACGTTCGTGGATTTTTTTAAAATCGTTATTCTCCTGAATTCTTAAAAAGCGCGTTTTATTACTTTAGCATATTTCAAGTGTGGTAATTACCTAATACTGAGAACAGTATGAAGATGAATCCAAACAAAGTGATGAAGTGTGTTGGTTCCCCTTGTAAATATCATCAGTCGAACAATGTCACGTCAGTTATAAGAATTCTCATTATGAAATAAAGAATAAGAAGCGACTAGCATATGAGCAGCGAGGCAGTTGTCGAATCGTGCGATCTTGGCACGAAGTGGCTTGTCCAACTCCATCCAGCAAGAAGCTACGTCTCTTCATTAGCTTGATGCAAACAATCGGGGGGAGCATCGCATCGCATCGACCGACCGGTGCCGATGTAACCTTCAATTACGTCAGTCAAGTTCAATCGATGGGTTTTCCTCAGCCTTTCAGGGCTCGGTTTAACGAACCGTTTACGAGGCAAGGAAGGCGAGTACCTGCAGTCCAGGTCCAATCGTGATGGAGGAAGCTCAACAGTAGCCAGCTGCAACGCCATCAGTGAGCGTCTAACAGTCTAACAGTCTAACTGGTACCGATGCTCTTCCTCTCTATCCGGGATCAGACGGCAGGAAGAAGTTAACAGTACCCACTCTTGGCCAGGCCGTATAAATCTCAGGGTGCGAGCAAATTGTCCGGCCTGAAAATAGAACAACGGGAGTGAAAGAGCAGATACAAAGAACGAAAGAACCTCAGCTAACAGGAAACGTTGTAGGTTCAGCATTGCTCTCTGTTCCATCCTAGAGTACATTTACTGCTCTTCTAAACTTCTATTCTCGACTAACTCACCAGTATTTTTTATGCAATTCGAGAAGCCAACTTTCTGAGCAGATTCTTCTTAAATTCATTCCCGAATTTTAATCAAAATGATATCGATGTGTCCAAGTGACAAGGTATCATCTAGGAGAGGCCAAATAAAGAGGTGCTAACTCGCGTGGCGTACTCTCGAAGCTTAAAAATCAATTTTAAATTCGATGTGGACATCATCAACGTCAACTTTGGAACACATTTTCATTTCGAAGCGTCCAAATGACAAGAGATCAAATAAAAAAGTGCTAACTCGTGAAGAAAGCTACTCTGTAGCATCTTTTAATTTGATTTCCAAAGAGTTAGCAACTTTTCCTTTGGTTTCGCCGAGATAGAACCTTGTTATTTGGACACAAAGACATGCAACGATTTTATAGAAATTTCGGATTTTTTATTTGATCAGCAAATTATGCATCAAAATGATCTGATTCTAAAGAGCAATTGTCTTAAATTGCCTTTCGTTCCAATTGCAAAAAAAATTGCGTAAACTAAATTTTATCCATATGATTACCATAAGAAAAATGTGAGAGAAAAAATAAAAAATCCACATAATAACATAATAAAATAAAAATTTTCGTCATTTTCAAAATGGCAGACACATACAAGATGACAAAAAATGTTATTTTCTATAATTTCGTCAAAAATTCTATTAAACACTGAAACACGGCTGGCAAGAAGGAGGTTTAAATGAAAATGGTTTGTTGCCTTAAAATTCATATTTATTATGATTTCTCTATTTACTATAAGAATATTCTGATCTAGTTTTTAAAATCAGTTCAAGTGACCAATTTATTATAAAAGAGGATTTGAATGAAAAAATATGATTTTACGATTATCAGAATTTTTTGTTATATAAATATAATAATAAATAAGCAAACAACTGTATGTAATTTAATTATCTTACATAATCTAATACATAAAGAGAGTACACAGAAATTAGAACAACAACAAATTTAATAGATGTTCGTCAAATACAATGGATGTTTTATTGAAAATAAGCTTCTATGAATGAATCTATGCATGCATACTATCCTAGGCTCATCTTATGTTTTAAAAAAAATTTGCTACGTGATAGAAAATCGTATGCAGTTTCGGTTTGCTGAAATTCCTAGAAGTTTATAACTTTTTGAAATAATTTAATATGTTTTTGAAATCTGGTCACAATTTCAGTGAAAAACAGTCGTCAATGACTTATTTAAACTTCCGGGAAGTATCTAAGTACACCATGCAATCTGCTAAACCTTTAACTGCTGCATCTTCACATATATTCTGAAATTTGTCAGCATTGTTAAGTAATGCATTACATGCATTTCCTTCAAATGAAAAGTTACCACCATTTGTGTAACTTCTTGCAACGTAACTTTTCTGCGCCCATTGTAAAGCAATATCAGGATACAGTTGGTGCATGTTACTGTAGCCTACCAAAATATGCAGTTCTGGAGGAGGAATTACATCCAAATTTAATTGATCTTTATCTGAACAAAACAAAACAAAAGAAATATTTAATTTGTTTTTCTTACTCATTCATGATTACACCACTCATTATATAATTAGAGACACCTATCTCAAAATACCACATTAACCTTAATTAGGTTTCAAGACATCACGCCAAATTCACGGGCGATAACTTGCAATATTTGTCAAACCAGTAATTACGTTTGCAACTTTCAAGTCCGTTGTAATGACTCCAGGATAATGAAACAAACAATTGGTTATTTTTTGTTCTGACCACAGAAGTTCCACGTAGCTGTAATTTCCTTGTATATCTGGGGCGAAAGCAATAATAAATAAAGCCAAAGTGAATTTCAAAGAACCTCTACCACTGCCAAGTCCAAAATTTAAGTGAAAATTATAAATATTGCGACTGTCAATAATATGTCACGATTTTTTACATTCTGTTTACACTATTGTCACGTATTTTTTTTATTTTCTACTATTAAAAGTATTTCAAATTGTTTTAAATATGTCAAATAGCATTAATGTTAATATTATTTAAATGATAGATAATTACTTTCTTATTTGCTATTATATTTATATAATAAACAGATGATGATACTCACAAAACGATATTTTTTAATTAAAATTCAGTTTTTAATCAATTGGCCACGTGAACTGATTTCAAAAACTAGATCAGATTTCTTTCTGTCCACTCGTGGAAAGCATCTCAGCTTATTAAAATAAGAAAATTTATTTTCAGAAAATGTGCAGTAGTGTGTAACAGTTGTTTGATTGAGAATTTGACTATTTTTTTGAGAATTGTAGTATTTAGTTATAAATTAACAAATTCATGTTTGGGTGTGGGAAATTCCTCTTTTTAGATGAAAAATTCTTTGGTGGAAATTTAATACTTTTTTAGTTCAAAATGCAACTGGTAAACAATTAGTCTGTTTTGATTAAAAATCGAACTGTTTTGTTAGAATTTTTTTTATTCAAGATTTATACTTTTCGTTTAAAACTCATCTCTGTAGATACAAATCGAATAAATTTCTTCCAAAATGTTTTTTTTCTCGTTAAACATTAATTTTTCACTGAGAAATTATCCATTTCATTCTTCGCTAAAAAGCGATCTTTTTTTGTTGAGAGTTCAACTATTTGGTTAAAAATTTTACAACTTGGTTGAAATTTGAGAACTCATTCTATTCACTATACAAATTTAACTATTCCATTTTTTGTTAAGAAATCGTATTTTTTATAGAAACTTAATCTTCTTATGGTTGCAAATTAATATGTATTTTGGATTTTTTGAACTATTTTGTCAAAAATTTTACTATTTAGTTGAAACGTTATACTTTTGGTTTAAAAATCCACTTTCTCCTTAAAAAATTTTGTATTTCCAAGTTCCAGTTGGAAAATCACACTATTTTTTTAAACACTTGACTTTTTAGTGGAGAATTACACTATATTGTTGAAAATTATCTAATCTATATTTGCAGTTAGAAAATTTAACTGTTTTTTAGACAGCTCCTCTTTTTAGGTGAAAAATTTATTCCTTTCGGTGGAAAATAAAAATTTTTTTGTTCAAAATGCAACTTTATCATTGAATAATCTGTTTTAGTTGAAATAAACTAAGATATTTTGTTGAAACTTCGTATTTCTTGGTCAATTTCAACTGATTTTGATTTAATAGTTAAGTTTTTATTCGCTGAAATACCAAATATTATATATTTTTCAGAATTGATGTTTTTAGTTAAAAATCCAACTACGTGCATTGTTTTGGTTGAAAATAAACTATTTGAAAATTAACTTATTTCATTTTTTGCTATAAATTTATATTTTTTGGTTAAAAATTCAACTATTTGGCTTAAACTGAATTTGTTTGGTTGAAAATACCATTACTTTTTTATTAAAATGATTTTTTTGTTGTTGAAAATTTAATTATTTTGTGAAATATACAAAAAAATGTCTCGCAATTCTGTCAAAATTCAACTATTTTTCTAGAGAATTCGGTTGAAAAATTACTTTTTTGACAATTCATAGTTACGGGTAGAAAATTTAACTTTCGTGTAGAAAATTTATTTTTAAAATATTCTAGTTGAAGATTTATAATTTTAGTTGAAAATTCATATCTGTGGTCAAATTTTTTTATTTTTTTCTCGAAAATCCGTTTTTTTTTTAAATATAGTTTTTAAGGTTTTGCAGACCGGTCCGTCTGTCCGTCCGCGATACGATGTAATATGGGCATAAAGATCTAAATAGATATAGAATCCAAAATTGAAATAGGGCACAAATTTGGCATAAGGCCCAAAATTGATATAGCGCATTATATAATTTGGCATATGCCAAAAATAGGCATATTATTCAAAATAAATATGAGACTGAAAACTGTCATTGGCCCAAAAATATATAGGGACAAAAATTGATATATATGGTTCGAATTTGGCGTAGGGCCCAAAGTATAAATAGGGCCCAACATTGATACAGGGTCCAATATAAACATATGCCCTAAAGCTGACAGAAGGCCGAGAAATGATATATGGCCCAAAACGGACATATCACATGAAATTGACCAAGAACCGAATGTGGAAATCGGGCCCCAAATTGACAGGCCCCAAAAATATAAGCAACAAAGCTATGAAACCCTTCCATTTATGGATAAAAATTTCACTATTTTACGTTTTTAGAAAGAAAAAAATTAATTTCCAGAAATCCCCAGGGCCATAGAGGTTTGTGGCCCGTTATTGATGAATTGGAATTTTCCGGCCACACTGAAATTCCAATTTTTCTAGAATATGAAATGTAAAATATATTAAGTGTTAGTTTTTGACCCTTCAGTTTATTTAAGACGAGCTTGATGGAAAAGAAAAACTGTTTATCCTGAAGAGGCTCCACTTTGTGGAGCGAAAGCTCGTTTTACATAAACGTAAGGATCCGTAGATCAAAAAACTACATCATCATATATATGAAATATAAAAATGCATTTTGGATCCGCAAAAGATATGGAACGTTTAGATATCTGGGCTTTTTAAACTAAAACAGTGAAATTGTCATTGATTTAGTCAGTATTTGGAATTATAACTGGTATAACAGTCATTTTTCCATTTTGACTGCGTAAGCCAGTAAGTGACTCAAGTAAAATATCGTTACTGAATATACCAGTGAATCCCAATGATAGATTCAACCAGTAATATAGCGCCCCACGTGCCCAACGCATGAATCGCCAGTCGTCTGGATGAGAGAGTAAAGTGTGTTTTTTAAAAGATAATTTTGCAACTGTTAGCACAATAGTGATGAATGATAACTGTCATACCGAACCAGCTGGCGGACTACAACACGTACGACCAGATGACTACTGGTACTGAGTAACAAGTGAACCTCACTGATTAAACCAGTGATGGCATTTCACTGGGTGAACCAGGGAAGTTTTACTGATTGTCAATTACACACTTCTGACTGTTTCAAGCAGTGAGCTTTCACTGGTTCGTTTTAAGCGAGGGGGTTTATTCTCTGCTATTCTTGGCACTTGCTTCAGAGAATATATTATTGTAGATTTCTAAAAAGGGTCAAGTCCATCTATTGAAAATAAAAATCGCCATTGTTAATGGATCGATTTGAATGAGGTAATGTTTTACTTCAAGAAGCAAGCTTAACAAAGATTTGAACTCTAATGAGTTACAATAGCAAAACACAATCTCCTCTTGAAATAGCTGCTAGTTGATAGTTCTTTTGTAATTTTTCCGGTCATACCGCCTACACGGGATGAACTTCAAGGATGTACGTATATGGGGTTCTGTAATTATCTCCGTAGGTGCTCGAGAAGGAGGATCTGGGACGTGTTCGTGAACGTAGGATGTCCTCGCCTGACCTGGCCTCTTCCTACTTTATATTCCTCTTCCTTGATCTTCGGCCTCTTCGCTCTCCGTTATCATATCTTGTTATAGCCCTTTCTTGCTCAAATAATCTGTTCAGTTCAGCACCACCAATCCAAAACTAGATAATAACAAACAAAACAAATTCGTCTTGTGTACTGCATTTGTTTGATTTCAGGAAAGATTCTGGTTAAATGAACAACATTTTTGTTATTTTACCAAATTCCTTTGCTTTAATCAATAAAATTTTTTGGTTGAATTGCTTTGCTCATTGTACGAAATGAAAAATGGATGTTCAAATCTACTCTCTAAAACTTGATTTAATGGCATATAACTGATTGTCAGCCAGGTCCAATTTTTTGGAAGCCTGTTTTTTTGCCAAGCCCCGTTTTCTTGAGATAGAAAAATTTTCCAGTTATGGGTCCTCCACAAACTTTGGTCTTCAACTAAACAGTTTAAATATAATATTACAACTAAAATTACTTTTTGTGGCTAAAATTTCGTTTTATTGCAGTGATCAACTTGGGGTAAATTTGTTTGTAGCCTTCTGATAGTACTTTTAAACTATAAACAAAAATACTTTTATGATGAAGATGAGACTTCCTGAAGGCATCTATCTACAATTACTTCTCCTTGCTCATTTTAAAAATCTGTTCCACATAAATGATTTTTTCACTATTTTATTGTTTAGTACATTTACGATGAGATTAGTTGTTAATCTTTCGAGGCCGCTAAGTCTTCAGGGTAAAGTCGTTAAGCTTATTACATGAAAGCTGTATGCTAATGTTTCACCGAGGTTTGTTTTATGCATGCCGTACACGTAGGTGTTATGGGCACAATATTTGCAAACCTTGTAATAAGCAAGAGAATACGCGAACGCGAAAATTATGGCTAGGTTCGTTAAACCCTGACTACGAGCAAGAGGAATTAAATCGCATTAGGATTCTTCAAAAGAGCGAATTATGTTGAAGACTTCTCCTCCTGTCAATTCAGCAAATTAAAATTGTATTGTTTCCAGCAAGAAGCGTGGAAAATATTTTCACTTAATTGGAAAGATATTTTTTCTCCTTTCACCTAGACATATCTTATGCCGATAGCGATAACCGGAAGATATTTATTATATCTTATGTCGCTCGAATTCAAAGAACAATTAAAACCATTGAACGCATTTGCGACACCGGTTTGGCGTCAGCCTTTTTCTAACCGCCTTCCCTTATGGCAAATAAAGATTTACGCAAGTGAGAAATTAAGTGGCGATTTTATTTCTACATTTACCGCAGTCATTTGATTAAAATAAAAAGGAGGAAAATATCAAATATATTCGACCCCCATGTTGATCGAGCCGATGAAAATTATGCCGCTGGTCACGCTTCAGAAATTCGATGATCACGGCTCAATTGGCAGTCTGTTGCCGTCTCGAAAAAGAAAAGTGATGAGAATCGGAATTATGTATTTCAAGGCGTAAAATACTATTTCCGTGAAGTGAAAGAGAGAGTAATTTTATTACTCGCCTTCTCGCCGTTTCGATATGAATTGATTCACTTTTTCCGATCGAAATCATAACCAGTGGCTGCACAGTAAGTTTTTGCGCGACCTGTAGCTGCGTAGTAAAGTACATAATTTAATTTACACCTATACTTCTAGATCCAAAGAGAGTACGAATACTTTTCTTGCGGTGTTCTCAATATTAAAAATACTTTCGAAGCATCGGACAAGTAATAAATAATCTCACAAACGTTATAGGACCCAAGAAGCTGTAATTATCAAGAGATGCAATAACGATTTCTCTGACACGTTCGGAAGTCATGAAGATCTGGCATGCGTTTAATGATCTTAGATCATACGTTGGAATTAGTATGAGAGAGAAGCTAGGTATTATCTTAGGACTTAGATAAGGTCGCGGCGCCGTGAAACGAACGGTAAAATCGAGTTGCCGGGTTGGCCGGAGAGGGCGTCCAACCGGAGCGGCGTTCTAGGGTCTCCACGAACCCTAGGTATATCTATTACTCTAATAGCGATAATAGACCACTTCTTCGAAGATAGGCGCAAGAAGTGTTGCTGCCTCCGTTACGCGACATTCGACCGATCGACACACCTGCAAGCGACCGACTCGATAGCCATCAGCTGATTCCCATCGATTCAACAAGACCCTATTCACTTCATCCTCAATCATGCAAATTATATAATACAATCTATCATACTATTTCAATTCAATATTTTTCAATCATTATCGTAAGCTTGCACTCAGAAAGAAAAGTGGTTGGATCAAACAAATACATCCATTCCTAAATGGCCAATCAAATGTTTGGTTGATTCAACCAAATATTTGGATTGATCCAAACAAATATTTTTTCAATCAACAATCGTCGTATCAATACTTGTACAAAATGTATGGAAAAAGCCCTTATTAATAATTAAAACTTTTGATAATCAGCACATGCAGCATCATAAAACCGAACTTTCACCAAATCTGACAGAAAGGCTTTTTCCATACATTTGTATGAAAAAGGTTGTATTAACATTCAAAATGTTCTGAATGTTGTCACAGAACCCAGTTTAGCAATAAATAATTACTTTGAATTAGCCAAATTAATTGGTTGTGTTTTTGAAATATAAACAAAGGTTTAGTTGAACTGACCACATTTTTTAGTTTCAACAAAAGAAGTAGGTTCAACAAACTGTTTTATTGAATCAACTCAATCTTGTCCCTGAGTGCGCGCATGATTGTTCTGCGCATAAAATTCTGTGCAGTTCTTGAATAGAGCGGCGCAGTACGTTCTGCGTTTCTTCAAGTAAAGTAATATGGGGAAATTTATTTTTTGCGTAAAACATTAATTACTTTTTTTAAATGTAAACTTAATTATTCGACATTTGTTTGAAAAGTGATCTTTTATAGTTGAAAATTTAACTATTTGTTTCAAAATTTATGTATTTTGTCCAAAGTTATTTTTTTTTAACATGAATGTTCATGGTTGAAAACTCATTTTCTTGGGTGAAAGATTAATAATTTTTGTTGAAAATGTACTGCTTTGGTTAAAAATTCTACTATTTGTTAAAAATGCATGTATTTTGTAGAAAAATAAGGTTTATGGTTGAAAATTCATTTTTTTTTTGGTCGAAATTTCGTATTTTTTGGTAGAAAATTAATCGTCTTAGTCTATTTGATTTTTGATTTAAAACTGATCTTTTTTAGTTAAATATTCAACTGCTTGATTAAAAATGAATGTATTTTGTCAACAGTTTCTTTTTTTCGAAAATTCCTCTTTTTGGTTAAAAATTCGTCTTGTTTGGTGAAAATTAATCTTCTTGGGGGAAAATGCATCTTTTTGGTAAGAAGTTCAACTTTTTAGTTAAAAATTCAATATTTCTGTTAAAAATTATTTTTTTTCGGTAAAAGATTCATCATTTTCGTTAAATTTTATTTCCGTGACTGAAAAAATATTTATTTCGTTAAAGATTCGTCTTTTTAATAAAAAAAATTGTTAATTGGATATTTATCTTTGTGATTAAAAATTTAACTATTTTGTTAATATTTCATTTTTAGGGGTACAAAGTTATAATTTTCGTTGAAAACT
>JAAAKG020136087.1:0-13316 GCA_010014905.2 Druon quercuslanigerum | reverse complement strand
TCAGGTTTTTCCCCCTCCAGCGCATCGTGGCTTCGTCCACAAGCGCTGCGTTTACAAGGAGCCCGTAGATCGGTGGCAGATCAGCTGCGTAGGTTTTGCCCAACTCAGTAGAGGGGCTGCCGATCAACTAGCGAAATTTTTCGCTGGCTGATTGGCCACAGATGCGCGCGCGTTGACTGCAGCAGCATTTTTCTCTCCGTGTACTTATAAATAGAAAAATAGAGTTTTGTCAAAAAACGCATCTCCAATTATTTTCATTTTTATAATAAAAATTCGTGCGGTAAGCGAAAAACACATTAAAAAATATGTGTTGAAAAAAATGTTATATTATGAAAATTTAATCGTTCTTTAGTAAGTATATATAAAAATCGACTTATTTAAAAACAGTACGTGCGTTGCCATATTACCATAAACAACCAATTATAATAAGATCAATCGATTGATTTGTGAAATTTTCTGATTAAATTTTTTATATAAAAAATTATTTTAAGTATCAAATGTATTTTTCTTGATAAAATCAATCCATTAAACAAATAATAATAATAATAATATATATATATATAATATAAATCCTCTTTTCGAACATAATCTAGTATAAGGAAGTACAGTAATAATGAAATTTATTAATACAGCATGAAATTAAGGCAAAATGTATCCCAGGTTGATATAGTTTCATATATTTAAAATAGATATGTGACAACGTGAGTTTCAAATGTCATTCAATATTTAAACGTCAAGTGGAAGTTCTGGTTGATAAGAAAAATTAAGAAATGATATAAGTTCACATTAAAATTTTGGAAAAGTATAAGAAATTTTAGAAGAAATTTTACTAATAATTGCACTTTTTTAAATTAGTCCTTTTTAATCTTTATTAGTTTAACGTAAACTATAAAATCTATTATAAATTTCAAACCTCTGTCAGAAATATTTCTATTTAATTAGCTCTATATTCAGCCTTTTAACATTTATATTTCAGCTACATAATATATTGGTTTTAGGGATTTAAAAATGTTATTCATTGTTAATAAGAGCTAAAATAAATTTTGCTGCAAATCCTTATCTCAAATATTTTGAAGAAAAAGGAAAAATAAGGCAATTTGTTACAAAATTAGGAGAATACATTTATTTTTTTTAGATAAAATTAAGGTATGCGATTGAATTCAATATGAAACGTTAAAGATTTTGAGCCGAAATATATTGCGTTTCCAAGAAAAGAGTTGAATTTTTAATAAAAAAAGATTAATTTTTTACTAAAAGGGTTCTGAATTTTGAACGAGAGAGTTGAGATTTATCAATTAAAAAGTCTAATTTTCATTAAAAAAAAAATTATGTTTAAAACAACCCGTTTCATTTACAAACAAATATCTGAACTTTTAAGCAAAAAAAGGTGAATTTTTAACCAAATGTTCGAATTTTGAAACAATAATAAATTAAAGTCAATCATAAATAGTGTCATTTTTAGCCAAACAGTCGGATCTTAAAGCAAAAAGGACGAATTTTTTAGAAGGCAGTTGAATTTTTAACGAACAAAGATAATTTTTTAACAAAAAGGATTACTTTTTAACAAAATTGTAGAATTTTCAATAACATAAGTTGAATTTTGAAGCCAAAGGGACAAATTTGTCAAATTAATCAAAATTTTAAACAAATAGTTGATTTTACAACCTACCAAGCTGCATCTTGAAACAAACAGTCGAATTTCTAAACACTAAAGATTAAACTAGAACCAAGGATGGAAATAGGGAACAGAGTGTAAAATAAAACCGCTAATTTTGTATTCACATTTATAATTTCCATGTGTAATGTTACGTTCTGCGCCCCGCGCCTCACCACCACCACGTCAAAAATTGTCACTGAACCTGATATCCTCTCTCCCCCCTGGCAGTGTGACGCAACTTTTGTATGACCCCTAATGTTACTGTTGAAATTTATTATATTTTTATTGTAATTTATTGTAAATAAAGAAGCATTATAGATGTGCCTGAGATTGGTGCTTATCGAGTTCTTATAAAATACGAGAAGTTTGCTGTAGATGTAATCTTCTTGTTTCCGTGAGAGCAGTTTACAAAAATGTTCTAAGAGCAGGATTGCTATTAAGGAAAAAATGGAACATCCGAAACTAGTAATAGTATTCGTTAGACTGTACACTACTTAAGCAGAGTGCAAAGTTCCAAGCTGGCTTGTCTATGGAGGAGAAGGTAACGAACTTCCTTAACGAGGCTACCTACTCTGTCGACTTAATCTGATCGATAGCTTCGTGCACTTTCATCGTATCACGTAACCTTAACTGTCAAGCATTTTAAAAACTTCATAATTCTAGAAAATCAGTCGTTTTTTAAATCTATGTGTAACCTAATGATCAAATAAAAATAATTTTCTGGATTCAAGCATTTAATTTTATTAAATTCAAATCCTGCGTTTCTATAACTTGTTATACTTTTTTATCCTGGTTTAACATTTTTATTCTATTTCTGTTGTCGATCATAATATCCTTATATTCAGTTCTTTTAATTATATTCTGTCAAACACTACTATTTTTTAAAATTAATTTTGTCACTTATTATTCTATTCATGTTTTCAGTTAATAGGATTTCTTCCTTTTCACTATGTATCCAATCTATGCACCCATTGAAAAATGTTGAACTTATTTCCTTCTTGGTTAAAAATGAACCACGTGTAATTTTTCTCAAAAACGGCAAATCATAACGCAAAATTATATAGTATATAAAGGATTAGACTCACTAAAATGAGTATACAGAACCATATAAATTTAGTTACATAATACGTTAAAACTGATATTACATTTTAGTATAATCTTTTACGATTTAGGGAAATCGGGTATATATGTTAAAAAGTAATATAGTATTTATTAATAAGCTATGAAAAATTTATTTTGGAACATTAATATAAGTACTACGAAACTTGTAAAAAAATGTGATATTTAAAATTCATTATATTAAATTCAAGCAGGACAATAATATCAAATATTAGAGAGATTGGAATTATTCTTTCACGTTTTGAAAGAGAGCATTCTGAAATTTGCTAAAGTTTATACTAAAAATTATGAGTCATTTGAAAAAATTTTTTAGGAAAACGACAAGTTCGTAGTAAACCACTGTCAACTCACACTGCATAATTATAGAAGACACATTCGCTAATGTAACTAACCTAATCTTCACTTATATACATAGCACGCAGACATATAAATATAACACACGCATCGCACGGAAATCACGCTGAAAGAAGCGGTTCGAAGATTCCTTATATACTTATTGGTGAAAGTTTTTGGAATTGCGAGAAACGGCATGGTGCTTAATAACTCGACTTAGAAACATTCAGAATTAAAAGTAAAAGCAGGAAAATATTCTATTTTAATACGATCAAATTTGGGATTAAATTAAATTTAAAAATATCCATAGGTTTTTCGCTTTTCTTTAATCATATCTTTCCCGCCTCACATTCGGCTTGGTAATACAAGTAACAGTGCTAGTTCAAAAATGTTGGGTGCCCCGAACTTTATCAAAATTCAATATAAATGAAATATATTGTAATACAATTACAAGACCTTTTGACAAGAGCGAATTAAAGAATTTTAGTGGTCTATTTTCATTTTGCTTTACCCAAATCATTTAGGAGGACAAAAATTGATATTCCGTTGAAAGAAGTTTTTCAAATTTTTATCTTTGAGGGAGTAAAATAACCTTACAAATCACCTATTATTCAAAAATGTCCGGTGAAAATGTTCAAAAAGACCCCTAAAATAATACCACACCTAAAATATTTAAAATTACAAGTTTGATTTTCTTTTTGATTGAAGATTCATGAGTTTTAGTTTGAAATCAAACTATTTAGTTAAAAATTACATTTTCTATTAATAATTGATAGTTTTATATTGAAAATTTTACTTTTTTGTAGAAAATTCGTCGGCTTTTATAAAAAGTTCAACTATTTTGTTGAAAATGGAACTTTTTTGGTTAAAGTTTAATCTTTGTTTCGTATAAACGGAACTGTTCATTTGATAAATAATTTTGGTTTTTATTAAACATTACATTACTTAGTTAAAAATGGAACTATTTGGCTGAAATTCTAACTCTTTTGTTGAAAAATTTTCTTGCTGGAATGAAAATTCGCCCTTTTACATTGAAAATTCAACTGTGTTGTAAAAAAACTCATATTTTTTCTTGAAAATTAAAGTATTTGGTTTAAAATGTAACTCTTTTTGATTTTAATCTTAATTGTTCAAAGATTCAATCATTTGTTCAAGTGAAGCTGCTTTGTTGAAAATTCGTCTTTTTCGATTGGAAATTCGTCTTTCTTTTTTAAAAATGTATCGTCGTTCAGTAGAAAAGTGTCTGATTAAATAAAATCGTCTTGAAAAAAGTGCAAACTAAACGCATCTGGTTTTGGATAAATTTTATTATTTTCTACTTAAAAATTTGAGAGTTAAGTTTAAGATTCAACTTTTGGTAAAAAAATATTCTTTCCTGATAAAATTAAAATTTTTTTATATGTTAGAAATTCAAAATGAAATGACCGTTTGTTACAGATGTAAAAAATGAACCATTTAATTTTGTATTGCCCTAACAATTTTAAAGAAAAAAGAGCCACGAATAAAATAATTCTTAATTCTTTGCGAACACAAATCGTCTTTGAAATCCTTGAAATCTGTATGAAATCTTTGGAACCTTTTGAAGTCTTTTTAAATTCGTTGAAAACTCTCGAAGTACTTAAAATCTGTGTGAAATCTAGAAATTTCTATGAAATCTTTTGGAATCTTTCTCATATTTTGTAAAATATTTGAAATCCTTGAAGTATTTTAAATAGTTGAAATCTTTGTGAATTTTTTATGAAATATTTGAAATATTTGTGAATGCTTTCTTTCATATTTGTTTGTAAAATCTTTTGTGTTAGTTTGAGATCATTGGGACCTTTGAAATCTTCTGAAATTTGTTTAAACCTGATTTGATCGTTTAACATTTTTGAAATATTTATGATATCTTTCGTATTCTGAAATCTTTTGTAAACATTTGAAATCATTAAAACGTTTTTAATCTGTGCAAAATCTGTTTAAATCTTAGAAATCTGGTTTACTATCACCTATTTTAAAATCTTTGAAATCTTTCGAAAGCTTTAAAATCATTGAATTCGTTGAAATCTTAGTGAAATATTTTCAAATCTTCTACAATGTTATGAAACCTTTTAAAATCATTTCAACCTTTGAAATCTGGTGTACTCTACCCCTTTTTAAATCCTTGAAATAATTTGAAAGATTCAAATCTTCGAAAAACGTTCAAAATACTTTTAAATGTTTTCAAATCTTTAAAATATATTGATACCTTTTAAAGTATTTAGCAATGTTTTGTAATCTAATGCTTAAAACCTCAGTAGTAAAATCCTGGATAGAGCCTCTAAATTTCCATTTGATAATTTTTATAATTTGAAAATCGAATATCACAAAAAAGTATATTTTAACATTCTATATTAGCGGAGACGAAATTAAAAACTTATAGAATATTTCATAATATTGGAGTCTGTTAATTGAAATCTATAAAATAATTGGTTAGGTCTACAAAAATTCCTAGAATTCTCTTAATTTATTCTGTAAATGCCTTGAAAACAAAACACTGGAAAACACGTGTACAGTACCCTCCCACTTATCGCGAGAGGCTGGGACTGGGATTCGCGTTATGTGAGTTACCCGAAACACCTCAAAAATCTTTCACCCCTTGGGTTTACCCTCATATCTGATTGGTTTAGAAAATAGAATCTGTTCAAAAAAGGTAATGTCAAAAATTTGACAGTTGAGGAAGCATGTAGCGGAAACCACCAGGAGGTTATTACGTTCATTTTACATACGAATCCTAAAATCTGTTTGGTTTATTACAAGATTTATTCATAAGAAAATTACGAAAAATGGAGTACTCTGGACTGGAAAGGCATGTAAGTGTTTTCATATGAAACGATTTGGGTTGCATATTTTTTCTAGAATTGATAGCCATTGATAAATTGAAACTAACTTATTAAATAGGTTACATTGAATTTTAACATTTTAAGAACCTAGAAATAATTTTAATTTAAACTCAAGTCCTCTCAGTAGCTGTAACAGATGATTCACACTTTTTTATAACTTTTTGCACATTGTACACTTTATTGTAAATTTTAGAATATCATTAAGAAAAAACAATAATACGTGCATTCATAAATTAGGAAAGGGAGTGTCCACATGTGACATAACATTAAGAAGGGGGCGGGTCGCGTTTCGTTACGGTATGTTATGTGGGGAAAGGAAAACATTCTTTAAATTTTTGGGCAAGATATATTCCAAAAGAGCGAGAGGTATTCTTTTGATAGAAGTTTTAAAAATGAGCTAATTTTTTTTCGTGTCATTTTTAAATTTCCCATTGGTAAGAAAAATCTTTAAATTCAATTTTTGGAACAAAATAGAAGGTCTGTAGAAATGCCAAACTCAGAAAAAATAAAAGTGTTTATTTTTATGTGAAACTTGATTATATTCACTTTTTTTTCGCGATGGATTTCTAAAGAAGACGGGAAAAACTCACCAGGATCCGAATAAAATTAGAATAACTAGGTAAACTTTAATTAATACCTTTATTAAGTAATCTTAATATTTGTATGACTAGAAATATTTACAAAATATTTAGTGCTAACTAAAAATATAATTTTTTTTGTTTCTAGACCACACTTCATCTTAAAACCCTTTTTTTATATAGCATCTATTAGGTTCTTAAACAGAATACAAAAAATGTTACGTAATATGATGGAAGGTAGGGTTCAACATAGTAGAAAATAACGTTACGAAATGTAGGCTTTCTCCCAAGCCAAATTATATTCCAAAATGCGTTTTCAACTTATTAGGTTGTTTTGTGATTATCCTGACCTGAACAAAAACTGAAAAATATTTTTTTCTCAGCTTGAAACCTTTCTCAGTCTACCGCCACGACTATTAGAAACTCGTAAAAACATTTTTATGAAATTAAATCTAGAATCATTACGCAGACTAATTAAACTACTTAAAAATATTTACTTTAAATTTTTGAGACTTTTGCATACAATAAAAAAATTCAATAACATTGTATATTATATTGATGTTATAAAAAGAATAAATCTGTGATGAAATCAGTAATAAAGCTTATATCTTGATTTTTGTGAAACTACACTTAGTCTCCATGGCAGATTTGTTCTCTCTTATCGGAACGCCATAAGGGTAGGTGGAGGGAAAACTCGATTTAAGATCCGGTTTACGACAAGCCGATGTGAACGAACCCGAAAGTCGGATAGCCAGACGCAGTGCGTGCGTGAGGAACCCGTTGGTAGGTTGGGGGTGGGAGGGTGATAGAGGTTGTAGACTAATCCCTATCCTCCCTAGCCTCTCTCTCGGTGAAGAGAGGATCTGGCTGGGGCGGAAAACGGGCCTGAGGAGGGGAAGGAAATTCGTCTGAGGGGGTGGGTTGCGTCTGGTGGCGCGACTTGACCCCGGTTGACCCGAGACTCCTCTTTCCTCTCCCTCCTCCCTCCCACATCACCTCATCCACCTACCAACCACCCCTAACCCCTAACGCTCTTCGCGTCTTGCCATCCCTGCTGCCGTGGGTAATTATTGATGTGTCCGCCACTGCTGCCGCCAACGCCACCCCACCCGCCCACCAACTCTGTCGCCGTCACTACTACCATTGCCCTCGGCATCCTCCGCAACGACAAGAGTGCGTGTGCACGTACCCTCACGCACAAGTCGAGCACGCACGCAACGACACCCTACACTCAAATATACATGAGCCGAGTATTCTGTCTCGGAGAACGGTCTACCGAATTCACGACATTTTATGCTCATTATGATAATTAAGGTTGTGGAAGAGTTAAAGGTTTCTTCTTTTTTCAATAAGGTACAATTTTCTTAGTGAGATTTTTTTAGGTGATACTTAATCGATTTTTTCACCGAATCTATTTAACCGATTGATACAGGCTTTTAATGCGAAGTCTGTAGCACCATATTTTCGATATATTGTTCGATACCGTGAACAGTTTTGAAAGTTTTGCTTTTTTATCGCAGATAATAAAAATGCATAGATCACCGAAAAACGTCGATCCTTAAATATACGCTGCATGACGAACTAAATTGCAGAATTTTAGAAACTATTAAAGATATCTAAAATTCTTGCAAAATTCGTCAAAAATCTGTTACTGCAGACTTTTCATTGAACTTTAATGTAAATCAGTTGGATAAATTAGGCTGCAGATATAAGCATAGACGAAAAATTTTATTTAATAACAAAAATTCTTATTGAACTAAAACTGTAGTTAATCATATTTTATGTTACAGAATCAATTTTTTGCCTTTGAACACCTATGTAATCTAAAGTATCCGACTGATTGACTGCAGAGGTGAGCGCAAAAGAAAAATTTAATTAAATATTGATAAATTCGGTGAACCTATCTTTTTCTTTAAATTTAATTTAAAGAACCCAGAAATAATTAAAATTGAATATGATACCACTAAATTCAGTTAAACAAGGAATTATTTCAATTGATATAATTAACTTTGAAAGAAAATTATTTCAACAATTGTTTTCGTTTTTTTCATAAATTTTCATTTATGTTGAATATTTCTTATTTTACACCAATATTCCCAGGTAAAAATAGTCCGATTGGAATTCCAATATATGTTACTGAATAAAGCTTCACTAAAATCCTGGATATGAGAGAAGAATACTTCATGTATGAAAAAGTTAAAAAACAGTCCTGTTGGCAAAAAAATGTGAAAAGAACTAAAAACAGCTGCAAACTTCTTTATTGGATGACAGCGCTATACCTGAAAATAATAATCCGTTGCATGATAATTTACTTAGAAGATTTATATTAGTTCTAACAGTTACATAATTTTTTAATATGTTTTTTCTTGTTAGCGAATATAAAAAATTACGTTTGCTTCGATTATTCTGGAAGCGGAAACCAAAACCACTTCACCAACAACTATTTTGCAAGTTTGCAATTTTTTCTATAGTTCATTAGATCTATTTCATGAAAACAAATTAATCTGATATATTATAATTATTATATTGATGTATTTATAATCTTAAAAACAATTGATCTGCTAAACGAAAACTAAAAAGCTTCAAAAAATTCAACTGAATACCACCCTACGTTTAAAAAACATCAATTGAGAGGATTCCGCACTACTAGAAATTATTATTATTACTGAACACTATTAAAAATTCTTAAAAATTTTGAATTTTTAAAATTCATTTGATGTTACTCTCAGGATATTTAATTAATCAACCGCAACATTTTTTGTTAAAAAAGGATGTATTTAATTAAAATCTACGTATTAATTTCATTTAAAATATAATCCAAATTGCAAAAAAAACCCATCTGTGACGATTTTTGAAGAAAAAAAAATTATTCTTATCTCAACCGCTAGTTAGTACTATTTCAGCAGAATGTTTTTGGAACAAGAATCCTATGAGGGCTTTTAAACATGTTGAAAAATTAGGTGTGAGCTTTCTAATATTTTTTTCATTGAAATAGTCCGGTTCAAACTGAATGTATTTAAACGTTTATTAAAAAATGTTAAACAATTAGAAAAAGGGAATTTCTACTCGAAATTTAATCATTATTCTGTTAACATATCAATAATCTAATAATAATTGTAGTACTGATCACCGATTTTCTTCTGGGACCCCAAATTTGTCAGTTGAAAGATTGATGATTCCTTGTGGATTAAGAAAGCTGTTTTTTGTCGAAAGTTTTCTTGAGATACGACACGAAAGTTTGATAGCCGGAGGTTGCTGGGATATAAGAATTTTATATTGCAATAAACTCTGTGACAGGCTTTGGGTGATAAAAGAACCCCGTCTGTGGGTTATAGTTGACGACAGTCGAAATTGGGAATGACTTTGGTGACTTGTCTTTTGCTGGTGTGCGCGCACCCTTAGGCCGATGTGATGTTCGTTCACGCACAAAAGCCGAATATCCGTCTGGTCATCCAACTTTAGTCTGGGGGTGGTTTTCACCCCCGGGCCACCCGAGTTCGTTCACACTGATATTCGTCAGACGAAGTGAACTCCAGGCACGATATGTTGCAAATCACGCGCAAAATTTCACCTCCTGGGATAATAGATAATCCCTTTCAGGGTTGGTACAAAATCCCAATTTTAAAATTCCCCGACTTTTCCTGACATTTCCCTCAATTCTAAACCAAAAATAGATGAATTACATTTTCGGTCAAAATAATTAATTTTCAATAAAGAAAAATCAATTTTTAACAAAATAGTTAAATTTTCAACGAAAATGACAAATCTTCATAAGAAAAAAAAATATTAATGGAAAGAGCAATAGTTAATATTTCCACCAAAAAATATTTTAATTTTCAAGCAAAACAAATTGAATTAACCAAAAGATACGAGTGTTCGACAAACTTGTCGCATTTTCAACCAAAACAAACTATTTGTTTAATTTAAACAGAGAATTTGCAACAAAATATATAAATTTTCAAAACAAGAAGATTCTTGAGCCAATAAAGAAAAAAAACTCTTCCAAAATATTGAATTTTGAAGCCAAAAAGACAAATTTCATGCAAAACAGTTGAAATTTGAACCCTAAAATATTTGTTAACAAAATAATTGGTATTTTTATACAAAAATACGAGTTTTCAACTAAAAAAGATAAACTTTCATGCAAAAATAGAAAAGTTACATTTTTAGTTATAAAAATAGATTTTTAACTGGACTTCCATTTCCGACATGAAAGTGTAAGGGAGCGGGAATTGTGGATGCTTAGTTTTTTCGATAATTATGGTGAAATTTGAGGTGAGTAAATTGTGAAAGTGTATAAAAGGGTTTGGATGAAAGAGATTGTTTGAGGGATTGTGAAATTGGAAAGGGGATAATGATATTTTTGAGGATTGAGACAGATTTGTGTGACAGTTGAGGTTAGGTTGGTTTGAGATTTGTGACAGGGTGGGAGGACTGGGTTGATCGGGTTAGTGGTAGCAGGGTTGGGTAGAGACGGAGAAAGACAAAACAGGTACCAGAACGCGACGATAGATAGAGGCAGGGAAGGATAGAAGGCGGGAACGTTTGAAATTGAATTTGGATTCATGGATAGCAAAAAGTGTACCATCGAGGAAAAATCGGAATTAGAGCAGGAAGTGTTTAGTAAACAGAAAGAGGAGATCAAAGAAACAAAGGCACGGAAGAACTATAAGAAAACAATAGTAAAGGAGAGATTAAGAGCAAAAAGCGTAGGATTCATTAAGGCTTTTATCAAAAGAAAGAGAGGAGAGAGGGGAAGCAGTGAAGAGAAGGGCGATTTAGGTTCAATCTTGAAATATCCAAAAATGTTCAGATCGCCGCCGGAAAAGCAGAGTTTGGTAGAGAAGGGTGAAAAAAGTAAGGGGGCTGAAGGGAACGGTGAGGAAACCGAAGCACAGAGGAAAGAGGAAAGACTGAAAGAAATTCGCGAAGTCATGATGGAAGTATCGTGCATTTATGAAGAGAGGTAGGAAAAGAGGGGAGAGGAATTAAGGAAAGAAATTAGGCGGAAAATGGGTGAACGTAGGAAAGAAATGAAGAAATGGGAAGAAGTTACGGAAAAGTTAGAAAAGAGGATGCAGTCATTGGAGCAAAAGCTAGCGAAGCAAGAGGATAATAATAATAAGGTAGAGGAGATGCAGGGTAGGAATAGATAGATAGAAAGCTCGAACGGTGATCTTGATAGGGACGTGAGTGGGAATACGGAGAAGGAAAGACTGGGAAAAATAGAACAAAGTATAGAAAAAAAGAGAGGGAAGAAAGAAAAAGAAACGCAGTGATAAAGGGTATAAGATTAGAGGAAAAGGAGATGCAAGAAGAAGTTGAAGAAGTACTAAAAAGGATTGATGCAAAAGTAGAGATAGAGGAAGTGCGAAGTATAGGAAGGGAAGAATGAAGAGGGGAAAGAATAGTACTGATGAAACTAAAGAAATAGGAAGATTAGAGGGAAGTAATGGCAATGAAGAGGATGTTATATGAAAGCTTGGAGAGAACAGAGGATGATTTGACCTGGGTGCAAAGGAGGATGCAATATAATTTAAGGAAAATAGCGGAAAAAGAAAGAAAAAAGGGAAGAAGGACATGGGTTAAATATAGGAGGATACAGATAGACAGAATATGTTGGGATTGGGATGAAGGAAGGGAAGAGTTAGTAAGAAATGAGGGACAGGAAAACTAGGAGAGGAAGGAACGGGATGTAGGAATATAAGCAATAGTAAGGGGCAAAAAGAGACAAAAAACGAATGTAGGAAAAAATTGAGCATATTTTACTGGAATATAGCAGGATTGGAGAGAAAGGATAGAAAATTTATTATAAAATTGACACAATGGGATGTTGTAATATTAATGGAGACGTGGCTAGCTAAAAAGGGATGAAAAATAGTAAGGGGAAGATGACCAAGAGTTTACAAATGGCAAGTTCAAAATGCAAAGAGGAAGAATAAAAAAGGGCAGAGCAATGGGAGGAATGGTGATGGGAGTGAGAAATGAATGTATAACAGGGAAATATAAGAAAGAGAGGAAAAAGTAAAAAGATGGTTAAACAGTAGAAGAGGTAAAAATGGGAGGAGAAAAGTGGAAGATATTGGGGGTTTATGTGAACGGAGATATGTAGGAGAAAGCAGAGGAGTTAAAAGAAATGATGGAAGAAAATAAAGAAGATATTAGACTTATAATAGGCGGGGATTTCTACGCGAGAACAGGAGATAGAGGAGGAAGGGAATGGGAAGAAGTGGGAGGAAGAAAATCAAAAGATAAAGTACTGAATAGAAAGCGAAAGAAGTTGTTAAAGAACTTGGAGGAGTTGGGATGGTTTATCTGAAACGGAAATATAGAGGAAGATGAAGAAGGATAATATTCACGGTCATGTAGGTGAGTATATTGATTCGGATCACTTTCCATTAATAGTGACATTAGAGGGCCAAAAAAGTAATAGTGATATGCATAAAAAGGGGGCAAAGATGAAGAGTGTAGGTAAAGGGAATTGGTCAAGGAAGGAAAAGAAAAGTTCAGAGAAAAGTTTAGAAACATTAAAACGGGAGAGGAAAATGTGAACGAGGAGATTAAAAAATGATAGGAGAAGTAAGAAGTGGATTAGAGTCCACAAGAAAATAAAGTAAGTAAAAAGAAGAATCGAAGTAGATGGGATGAGGGATGTAAAGAGAAAAAGGAGGTCAGAAATGAATTAAGAAAGTGGAGAAAAGAAAAAAGTAATGGGGAAGAATGTAGGAGAAAAAAGAAAGAGTATTCTGAGTTGTGTGATCAAAAGAA